>JAGKTI010010732.1:0-17190 GCA_018397915.1 Birgus latro
GGGCGAAAGGAGTCTAATATGGAGTCAGGTGAGTAAGAAGGAGTCAAATGTATTAACTACATTTGACGAACTTCTCAAGGTCAGACATAATCTAACAACGGGTTAAACAGTGCTAACAACAAGGCTTTTCCCTAACATACCATCTTATCCTATACACCCCTGTCTCTTTTCTTATATGTTAACAAATACCCTTCTTTAACCTCTTCAGTAAGAGGACACTTTTAGTATGTATATTCTTGCTTTGTAATAAAGGCATTGATGAAGGCCATACCTAACCTTTACATCTGTAGAAACAATGTTAAAGGAAATAGTTGAAAACTATATTATACACGTCCTCGTGCTGAAAGGGTTAAACAGAGAAAGGCTGGTATTCAAAGAAATATGCTTAAGGTTAATCGATTTTCTTAAGTACTAAATTAAGTATACTTAAGCTTACACAATTTTCTTATGTGATAAATTTAACACACTTAAGGCGTCTCGATTTTCTTAAGTGCTAAATGAAATATACTTATGATTAATTGATTTCCTAAGTGCTAAATATAACATACTTAAGGCTTACATATTGTTCTATGTGCTAAATGAATGCTACTCAAGGGTTTTCGATCTTTTTAAGTTTTGAATGAAATACCCCTATGGTCTGTCAAGTTTCTTATGGTCCGTTGATTGAGTTTAGTTTTACCAATATTATTAAGCACTAAACGAAATAGAGTCCATCACTTCATTTCATCTCACACCTCCTGCACAAATGTAAAGCCTAAAAGACTCTAAAGCTACATAAAGGCACAGACTAGGACGTTGGTGGCAATAGTACATAACTGTTGATCATAAGATTAAATCCAAACACCAACAACTAGGCATACCTAAATATATAAATAAATCACGCACGCACACACACACACACACTGATCCATATTACACAGTAAAGCTTACTTGATATTTTAATTGTATGAAGTTTTAACGTGAACCTTTAACAGTTCTTATCAACATACAACAGCAACAACAACTATGATTTACAGGACAGATTCGAGGACGCAAGGTATATGGTAGCTTTTCTGCTTGTGGTAGAAGCATATGTACTGCTGCTGACAATCATCGATCCTCTCCATAATGATAAATAACGAGACGGTGAACAATGACTTTCAAACCACAGAGGCAATCTTCGTAGCCCAACAATAATTCCAGAATATCGTAGAATTTCATAATCGTTCGACTAAAACGTGGAACGATATTTTCGTCCGCAACTGTAGGCTACATCACAATATTAATCCTCGTGGACATTTGTGACGACGGGGCAGGGACTGGACACAATGCATACAAATGCAAAGCTTCAACTGAGCGGATTTTGGAGAAGATACTATCATATATCCGTTTATTCAATCACATTCCACATTTATATTTCATTAGCTCTCATACTTCTTTCACTTTCCATTACAAATTATTAACTATCAAACCGTCACAATAAAGAAAGAAAGAAAGAAAAAAAGCTATTCTGTTTCTTCAGTATCTGACAAAGCAGCTATGAAACAAAATTCCTCCATCATCTAAAGCTTTCGAGTCGATAAGGGTCTCAGGAATTTGGTTTTTACTCCTACAGAGAGTAGGGCTACCCTTAGGTATCTTCTGTAATTCCGGTTACTGCAATCGCCAGACGCCTCCAGTCAGACGAGCGAAGTATACGTCCTCTGGGTAGGTCGATAGGGCCGGGAAGTTTTCACATGCCCATTATTTGTCACATAACATACCCTAAAGATTTTTTTTTTTTAATGCGTGTAAAGTATCTTACAACTGGTAGCTGAAGCTGCTGATGCTACAGTATAAATACCAATGAGTGACCTTTAAACCTAAATGTTTGGAGGTTTGATGTGCAAGCACCTGATAGCTAAGTGGGAGAATAAATTACTTATTACAGTACTTCCCTAGTTCTGCTTCCATGGATTTAGAAACGGGGTTATTAGATACATGAACAATGAAAGGTGGGTGCTAATGGCATGTTCTGTCTGGGAGTCTACTGGGGTATCTAGCTTGACTGCCCGGGGAAACTACTGGCAACAACATATTAACCGGGTGATGATGTGTGAGGTGGCAGTGTCAGTGGGAGAAACATCCGGTGGAAGAATGTTTACGGCAGGAGAGTATAAAATTTATTCTCTCAGGCCTGGCGCTAATCAACTCACATGGCACAAGACTTTTGTGCTTGTTCCTGTTTTACATAACAGTGCATAACGCACTCTACTGCTGTCACTCATCACTCGTCACAAAAACACCTTTCTTTGTGCTGACACGGCCTAGAATTTTTGAAAAATTTTCAAAACGATTTAATGAAGTCACTGATGAAACCTATCTTCATTCCCGCGAATTTTGACTTTCATGTAATATTTCTTGATTAGAAAGGGGAAAAAAAATAAAGTGTAATGTAGCCTATATGACACTAGACCCTTGATACTACGCCAGGACGTTCATGATGCTATACGACGCTTGTATCTAACATTTTGAAAAGTACCTTACAGTAGATATTTTCTCAGAATCAGGGAATCAGATAAATCAATTGATAAATAAGGAAATAAATGCAAGAAATTGAGTAACTTTAAACATTTAAAAAAAACATACTACCATAACGTTGTTTGTGCCATAATCATCAGTACACATCAAGTTCTGTACATCTAACACTCACCTCATATTTACATCACCGTAGTATTATAAACACTTAACCAGAGACTCAACAATTAAAGTAACTCCACCTCCGCTATGTCTCCTTCTTCACCTCCACCTTGGGCATGTTTTTATTCGTCCCGTGCACCTCCGCTACCTCCACTTCCTTCCCCTCTGGTAGACCCGCTTCCTCGCCCTGGGATGCAGCTTCCACCATCGTTCTCATTGTCTCCTTTAATTTCTCACTGGCGTGCTTGAATGTATCGCTAAGTTTCTCCTGCAAGACAGTTACAGAAAATCAATTGCATCAGAGAAAACAATCAGTACAAGGTAACATAAGCAATTTATGTCAAAGACCGATTACCACAGAAAAATAAGTTCAAGTTGTGAAAACTAAGATATATGTACTTAACAGAAATTAAGTACCCGGTAAAACTCCAATGAAAGGGCGAAATACGGATAAGGACTGCTAAAAACAGCTTAGGCCTAGGCTACACTGAAAAGTTAACTGGGATCGTCAGTGAAAACTGATATAGATAGATATTTATGTGAAAACTGGCATAACATACACCTAAAAGAAAAAGGCAAGAACAAATGTACAGGAGAAATATGTGTGACCCGAAAAAATAATCGTAGGCATCACTGAGAAACAGTGCACAAGTGTCAGCAATTTGATGCAACAAACGAGTGTAATATTCGTTCTTTCCATAGTCGTATTTAACCAGTGCAGCATGACGAGGTACTCTATATAAAATTCTGGCTAGTGTCTGCCCAAGATATATACTGTACTTCAGGGGCTACTTTCAAATTCCCTGTTCTGTTAAACATTTTCATGTAGCTTCTCACGAATTCCCCCCTCCCCAAAGAATGGTAATCAGCGAACCTAGCTGATATAGTAAGATGTGATTTGTGTACTTCGATAAGATTTTATTTTTTATACTACAGTACGCTAGAGTACATGCACTACCCAAGAGGTGTAGCCTAGTGGGAGACGAGTTGTTATTTCATTATGAGAAACTTGCTGCAATCAGAACTGATATACTGACACCGAGGGATGGGGAAAACAGTTATTAAACAGCCCATTCAGTCTGATGGCATGTTTCCCATTTCGATGGTTTTATTCGGGTTTAAGATTTTTCGAACTGGAAGGGTTAAATGTAGCCTTCATTAGCGCCTTCAATAAAAAAAAAAAACAATCCAAGGGTGATAATAAAATATAGTATGCTGGTAACAAGAATAATACACGATATAAGTCTCTGGAGCAAATGGGTTAAAGTACAATTAATGAGGACCGGTAAAAAAAAAAAAAAGTGATACAGAAGGATTGGTTTTAAAATGTGATAATAAAGGACTTGGTAGAAAAGTGTGATACAGACAAGACTTGTAAAAATGTATAATAAATATGGACCAGAACAAGAGTGTGATAAATATAAACTGGATAGTGAAGTACGATAAATATGGAACGGTAAAAAAGTGCAACAAAGAGACTGGTAAAAAAGTGTGATAAATACAGGCTTGTAAAAAAAAAGGAATATGATAAATATGGGCTGCTTCAAAATTTATGATAAACATACTCCTAAAAAGTGTGATAAATACGGACTGGTTAAATGATGTGTGACAAATAAAGACAGGTTAAAAAGCATGATAAAAGCCTTGTTAAAAAGGTGTGATAAATAAAAGACTGGTTACAAGGCATGATAAATAAAGACTGGTAAAAAGGTGTGATTAATAAAGACTGGTTAAAAAAGTGTGATAGACAAAGACTGGTTAAAAAAGTGTGATAAATAAAGACTTGTTAAAGTGTGCTAAATAAAGACTAGGAAACAAGTGTGATAAAGACTGATTAAAAATGCGTAATAAATAAAGACTGATTAAAAAGGCGTACGCCAGTAAATAAAGACTGGAAAAAAGCGTGAAAAATAAAGACTGATTTTAAAAAGCTTGATGAATAAAGACTGGTTAAAAAAGTGTGATAAAAAGGACTGATTAAAAAAGTGTGATAAATAAAGACTGATTTAAAAAAGTGTGATAAATAAAGACTGCTAAAAAACGGTGATAATGAAAGGGTAAAAAAAACAAAAGAGGTGACAAGGCGTGACTAACCTGAATGATATTGATGGACATGGCGGTGAGGGAGAGGCCGAAGAGCATGTAAATCGTGGTCATCATCATAAAGGCGGGATGCTGCCGGAGAAACATACATGGTCAGTATTTTGGGGGTTCCTCTTATCTTATGCTGCTAATCACAAAGAAGTGCCATGAAAAGATGCCACTGAGCTACGTGACACAGGCTACAAAAGGACATCCCTGCCGGGGAAGGGATAAAATGAATGGTTTACTCTGGATTCCTTTTTTTTTTTTTTTTTTTTTTTGTGCTCATCACGAAGTGCTATGAAATGGATTTGTTTGCCACTGAGCTACGTCAAAATAAGCTACAAAAGCGCTATGAAAAGGATATATAGAAAATGGAGCTAATCACGAGGAAGTGCTGCGAAAAAGCACGTAGAGCAGCAGAGCATCTCAATAAAATACTGTAGTAAGAAAAATGTCGTTGGGAGCTTCCTTTATCGACGAAAATACGACCCTACGACTTCTTTAAGGCTGGTTAATGTAGTTCCTAGCACCTCTTCCTAGGCGGCTTACTCATGGATACAGCAGGTTAATAGCATTTCGTATTTCCTTTATTCACCTTACCACGAGGGTGATAAGATGTAATATTCACAATAAATCGTTCAGGAACAGGCGTTTGGGAGCTTTCTTTACTGACAACCCTACGACTAAATCTTGTTTCTTCATCAACAGGTACCTAACGACACAGCATGCCCTGCTTGACACGAGTTCCTCTGTACATAATACTTTGGTGGATGGTAACTCCTGTAATGCACACTCCAATATATCTCTGTAACAAAACAGCTTGCCCCACGAGACACGAGTTCCTTTGTACATAATATTTTGGTGGATGGTAACTCCTGTCTTGTAAACTCCTGGTATTTCTATGTGACAAAACAGCGTGCCATGCGCGACACGAGTTCTCGTGTACCTAATACTTGGCCTCATGGTCCTGTTAAGGTCTATTGCCCCTTGGCCGTAATAAGTTGAATAAAACAATATGTACCTCAGGCACCATGTCTCCAAAGCCGATGGTCGTCATGGAGATGAATATGAAGTAAACAGCATTGAAGTATGGCCACCCCTCCCACCTGTAATATAAAGGCAAAATATCAACATCGTCGTCGTCATATCATCATCATCATCAATATAACCACAATCATCATCATCACCATCCTACATATACCGATAGGCCTATTTAAAAAACTGATAGAAAAAAGAAAAGAAAATAGTCAACTCAAAATGGGATACAAAGTGACTGTATTTTGAGGAATAACAGTCGAGTTCGTGGTGCAGAATACAGGCCACAAGGGAGTATTACGATAAATACTCGAAATAGAATAAACCTATATTACGAAAAGAATACTAAATACAATCATCAGAGGACCTAATTTGATCATCATAAGCAAGATTATACCGAATTACCATTATAAAGATTAGAAATTATGCCCCACGGTGATTTCTCTTTTTTGGACTTAGTGACTTTTCGAACCAGTCTCCGTAAACTCTTTTTCCTCAAACCTGGCCTAAAATTTTATAAGAAAGTATGCAACAATTCAATCACTTATTACAAAAATATGCAAAATACTTGGTTAACTGATTTTGTAAACACGACAGAATAAGTACAAAGATAAGGTATTACACAAAACGCAGCCAATATTACACAAGACACAAAATGGAAATTCAAGGTTTACCAGACTTTTCTAAAATAATAACTGCAGAATACAGAGGAATTCAATCAATATAACAAAAGGAAATAAAACAAACAAGCAAGAGCCAATGCTTAAAAAGAAAATAACTTACAGATCCTTCCTGCATTACGAATTATTCAATAAACCATAAGAAAAAAAATTAAAACACATACAGGACAAAGCTCAGCTATTTTTACAAAGCAAACAGCTGATCACAGTAAATAAATAAATGAATAAAATAAAATATTCAGATATAAATAAGCAGATGGATATAGACAGACATCAAGAGAAATATGAAGACACCCTAATCGATAAACAGATATAGGTTGATAAATACAGAAAATAAACTCACGGATACAGGGCTCCTCCAACCAGCATATAGATAAGAAGGATAAGGAGGGCAAGAGAGATGGGAAGATTGAAGTTATCGTCCACCACGTCTTCTTCCTCCTCTTGCCCCTTCACCACCTCCGCCTCCTTCTTCTTGGCCTCCTCCTCCGTCTCCTCCCTGCCCTTCCTCCCGCAGCATCGGCAGAATATTCGTCTACAAAGGGAGGAGCACCAGCCACCTGTAGCCCTTAAACCCGCCTGTAGATATGAGGGATATGGGGGATAATGATCAATATGGGAAGTATTATATAAAAGGGGTAGATAAAGATAAGGTACTGTGTGGTGTGATACGGGTAGTTAAAGATAAGGTAGTGTGTGGTGATATGGGTAGATAATAATGATGTACCGTGTGGTGATATGAGGTAGTGTGTGATGATATGGGTAAAGATAAGCTAGTGTGTGGTGATAAGGGTAGATAAAGATAAAAGAGTATGGGACAAGAGTAGATAAAGACAAGAAAGTGTATTGGGATAAGGAGAGAGAATGATAAAATTATGGGGCAAAGGGTAGATAAAGGTGTATAACAAGCGCAGATAAGGGTTGATAAGATAAACAAGAGGTAGCATATGATAGGGGCAGATAAAGACAAGATAATGGGGATAATGGCAGATAAAGATATATAACGATTAGATAAGGGTAGATAAAGGTATATATGAAGTAGTGTGAAGTAGTATATGATGGTGGGATAAAAGAGGAGATAAATGGGTGACAGGAGAGAAACAGGAGACAGATGAGGCAGACAATACGGAGGAAGATTGGAGATAACAGTAGATTATGGGCGGGAAAAGGGCAAAGATAAGGGTAGATAAGGTAGGAAGAGTAGAGGTAATGGAGGATTAGGACTAGAATAAAGAAGATAGGATTAAGAGAGAGCTAGGAAAAGAGAGGAGGACGGGAGATAAAAAAATAATGAAAGATATGAATGTGTGAAAAGAAAAGATAAGGGAACAGAGAAAATGGTTTGCTTTACGTAAATGACAAATACATTTTTACAAGTACATATTTTGCTTAAGACTACAAGGCCGAATTACACTGAGGAATCACAGTTTCATTACATCATTAGCGGACGAAACGCAAGAGATTAATAAGATGATTTTATGAAAAGATACATATTCAAAATCTAAGTGTTACTGAGTGAAAAAAAAATCACTTAAATACTATGAAACACTACCTCATCAAAATGCATAAAGATTACTCATTTAGTAAGTGGGCTAGAGATAGAAACTTTTTTTTTCTTTTTTTCAGTGCAGAAACACTTATTCAATTATTTCAATACCCTAAAGGCAAACAAGCATAGTGTACCGTAATTGCTAACAGAGAGCATGATTCACTAACTTAGGATGTGCCTGAAGCTTGAAAATATAAGTACAGTATAGCGTGAATCAACAACAATAACAACACTAACAATACAAACAAGAATGGCAATACTAACATTTCATTTTGCTTAAGCAGTAATTCATACAGAAATATATGTATTCCTCTCCTTCCCTCTCTCTCTCTAATGATATCCCCTCTACGTATCTTTCTAACGATCTTCCTCTCTTCCTCTCGACCTTGTAGTTAATCATAATCCTCCCGCTCACCAGATATTCTCTCTCTCTCTCTCTCTCTCTCTCTCTCTCTCTCTCTCTCATGCACATCCATTTACCCTAGAATCATTATGGGTTCTGTGGAGGCGGTGGGTGTAGGTGTGGATGTGAAGAAGAGTGTACGTGTGGATGTGTAGAAGGGTGTAGGTGTGGATGTGAGGGATGTTGGTGTGGGTGTAATAGGTGGTGTGAGTTTAAGGAGTGTGTGTAGGTGTGAGGAGGGCATGTGGGTTCAGAGATGGGGATGTGGAAGAGGATGTAGGTTTTGGGTGTAGAGAGCGGGTGTGGGTAAGAGAGGGAGAGGGAGTGTGAGTGTGGGTGTGAGTGTGAGTGTGGGTTACAGCTAGAGCGTGGGTAATGGTGTGGGTGTCGGAGGTGGGTCAGGGGTAATCCTATTGGAAAGAAGACAATGATGGCAGCCATATATGAAAATACCTTCTAATTTCTATCTGATGATTAGGAATAAAGGCGAGCAGAACGAGAGGGAAAGGGAGAGGAGAGGAGACAGGAGAATGAAAAGAAATGATATGAGTTTGGTGAGCATGAAGGAAAAAGAGGAGGTAACGAGGAAGGAGAGGGAGTGGAGAGTGTGTGGATGTGTGTGACGAAGGGCGGTAAAGAAGAGTGTTGGTGTACTAGAGGGAGTAGATAAGGTGCGGGTGTGAGGGCAGGTGTGAGTGCTGAGAGCGTGTCGGGGTGAGGACAGGTGTGGAGAAGTGCTTTGGTAGGTGTGGAAGAAGGGTGGACAGGATGTGGGTGTGAGACAAGAGGTGGAGAGGGTGTGGCGTGAAGGTTAGTGTGGATGAGGATGTGGGTGTGGGAGATGTGGGCGTGAGGACAGGAAATGCGAGGATGTGGGTGTGAGGGAAGAGGTGGAGAGTGTGTGAAACAGATGGTGTAGTTGAGCGTACGTGTGAAGGCGTGGGAGTGGGAGAAGGGACATGGAGAAGACACTGGGTGTGACGAGAGACATGGAAGGCTGCAGGTGTAGGTGGTGGTTTGGGGGGTAAAGAGTCGGGAGAGGAAGTGAAATGGATGTTGAGGTGAGGGGAGGTGTGGTGAAGATTAGGTGTGAGGGAAGAGGGTGTGGGTGAGAGACAAAAAGGTGATGATGATGTGGCTGTGGGTGATGAAAGGGTGTGAGTGTGAGGCAAGAAAATTTGCAGGTGTGGGTGTAAGGAGAGGCGTGGAGGTGTAGGTGTAAGAATAGGTGTGGAGAAGGTGTGAGCAAAAGGAGAGGTGTGGAGGAAGTGCGGGTGTTAGAAGAGGTGTGGATGGAGAAAACGTGGATGTGAGAGAAGGCGTTGGGGCACTGAAAAGAAAAAATGAATGAGGGAGCCTTGAAGGTGTTCCTCTTGAGGGAGGCCACCTGAAAAATGGGACTCAGAGAAAATTAGTTCTTGTCTGCTTCTGGGGTGCTCATACACACACACGCACACGCACGCACGCACACCACACACACACACTTTATCATACAGTGTTTTCATGCTCGCCAGCCATCGTCATCACCATCATCATCCATACGTCCTCGTCATGAAGTGATTCTATGTTGCCGTTATAATAATCATCATCACCCTCACGTTCTCGTCATGATACGATTCTGCGCTCGCCTATCATCATCATCACCATCACCATCACAACCTTTCATCTCATTTATAACCGAACCAAATGAAACGCACCACCAACCCCTTTAGCCTGAGGGTGTCTTTTGCATTTAACGGTGAGGAGGAACAAGTGACAAAAAAAAAAAAAAGTGGTTATGCAGAACTACTTTCGTGTGCCTTACGTACAAGTGGCAACAAAAATACTGTCACCCCTCCTGCCTCACGGACTTTGAAAATCAGTGTAACAAATCCGCCTTTGCACCCACTGCTGCTTCTGATCTGATGCCAAAGAGAGTCATACGTGTGGGTTGATGCTGCTGATTCAACACACAGATTTTTAAAGCCCTACGTGCTTGAGATACGTACAAACAAAACACTTTCAACATCCACGTACATACATCCGTGCCACTATGAAAAACTGCATCTGTGTGTCGAATTTTCGTGGCCTAAGCATCTTACCTCTTCCTTAGTATGTTACTTATGTCCTTTCTTTAATACCAACAAAGACTGCATAAATAACATAGACGGGGTTAGGGTATGAAAAAGGTGTATGAACCCTACAATGCTGTGAGATACGTGCTTCAGATACGTAGGCTACAGGAACTTAACAACAGCCGTGCAAACTCTCATCCTTCTTTACATGCCAACGTACGTGCATACGAGATAGTTGGTGCCGCGATTCTAGCTACACTTTGTTCACTTTATCTTGGCCTAAAATTGCCGTCCCTCCACCTTAAATGCTGAGATATAAGAGATTAACACTTGACTTTGATGCAAGTCACGAAGCAGTGCTATGAAAAGAATGTAAAGAAGTAGTGGTGTTCTGTCATATTCTGCCAATCAGCTACGTGAAATAAGCTGGAAAAGGACGAAAATCTCTGCCAAGTTAAGGTGAACGAACTACAGAAGGTGCCACTTGCGAGCTGGTAGATGCCGTATTACTAGGTGTCATTTCTAGAAGCGATGCCGTCTACTCTAGTACATCAGAGAAGACTTACCGATAAACAGCAGTCATTCACTTCATCCTCATCCTCATCACCATCATCATCATCATCATCATCATGCCATCCGTTCCTCTTCTCTTTCGCTAGGAAGGGGTGTCTCTCCCTCACCTTACTGTTCTTGTCTCTCTCCTTCTTCTTCTTCCTTCCCTCTCCTCCTCCTTCCCATCTATCCACCTCCTCCTCCTCCGCCTTGTCAAAATCAGTGGAGGATTCAGGGAGGGCCAAGGGAGGATTGAGGGTAGGGGTGGTGCGCTGTGGCTGTTAGTTGAGCGGGTTAGTAGAATGTGTTAGTAGAATGGGTTATCTTTGTGACTGTTGTTGTGGCCCTAGGATCATCTAGACGTGAGCCCAGTCGACTGCAGGCTGAAGCTGTCCATCTCCTGTGGTATGTTACAGGGAAGGAGCTGAGGGATTTTTGTGTGACCGGTTAGCTATGCCGCCCAATTATATCGCTGGCACCACATCATGTCCCTCTCCAGCACCTGGTTAGCAGAAAGATTAGCAGTCTGTCAGTAAGCGGTGTAAGCATATCCTCTGTGTGAAGCAGGGGTACAAGGCCGTTTCCACAGTCGCTTCATTCTGTGCTCTTGCTAAACAATGAATGCTCATTTCCAATTCCAGTCATATTTGGCGTGATACTAGCAAGAGCACGAACCAGCAAGAACAATATCATAACAACTACCATGGATGCCCTGGTGAGCTCCGTACCTCTCTGTGAAGCTTACCCTGTTGAGGATTTTATTGAGCAATACTTTAACAGTTGACATGAGAGTCGTGGTGAGCGCCATATTTCTGCGAATCTTTTTACACTGATGATTCTTTGAGCATTATTACAACTGTTACCACGGAATCCTTAGTGAGCTCCAAAGAAGCTTTACATGTTGGTGATTCTTTTTCGCGGAGCTACAAACAAATCGACTGCGAAAACGACCACCAGTTAGCATGGTGTACAGGCCTGGTCGACAATTCCTTTACATCTCGGGTTCCGATGTGATGAAGTATGATTTCATCTCCTCTCATTATTGCTGATGAGTATAAGATCTTTTTAGGGTTTTATTATAAATATTAAAAAAAAATCAAGTTCATTACATTTTGCTAAGGTTAGACTCATAATTACTGAGTCCAGTCCATCTGTGTAGCTTAATTAGGTGAACTAGATAATTAGGATCTGATAATTTTGGATGAATGTAAAGGGATCCTGACCCTAACTGTACTTTTTAAGTTAAGTAATCACGTAAAACAGAACAAACTTATAATTATTTGGTTGAAACTGAGCACATCTCTGTTAGTGACTGAATCAGGTTAGAAAAGCAGCATATATCAGCATTTTAGTAATCACAGGACTCGAAGCACAAGGACAAAAAACAGTAATTTTAGCAAAATAACATGTCTAATATTAATAAAGACACAAAATTGATTTCAGATAATGTGTAATACTGTTACACCATATTTTCATTCTCTCTCTCTCTCTCTCTCTCTCTCTCTCTCTCTCTCGATAACTCTCAAGACGGCACAAGCACACACTGCAACATGGCACCTACACCACAACTTATCACGTAAAATCACACTGTTCGGTATTCACACAGCTAAGACGACGCAACCTCTCAAGTATGCTGAACCTGTGGAACACCTGCGTGGGGTTAGTTGGCTATCCTAGACACAGGTAAGTCTCCCATTTCAAAGTGAATCTTAAGGTTTGATGCACAACCAACAACAAAAATTCATTCACCTCTATCCTGTTTCTACCATCATTTCTTCACGTGAAACTCCCGCGATGTGTGTGTCATACTCTAAAGCCTAGTCTTATACGTTGTTCATAACACTGACTCGAGCCTTATACACCTCCCCCCCCCCTTACTCCCCTTTTCACACGAAAGCATCAATAACTCCTGGGTCTCAGTTGTATAGCAGGCTCTCCACACCCCCTCCCCCTAACTCTCCAGCCCCTCCACACTCAAGGACCTCCTACATTGTCCGCACAGGCGCCTTGATCGATGTGACCCCTACACTGAAAGGGTGCAGTCAAGTGGACGTTAATGAGTAGGGATACAGAAGTTCGAAGAGGTCATTGATCCGTGAGGCCCTACGTTGCCAAAGACACATCAGAGTTCATATAACTTGTACTGTTTTTACTCTAACTTGGCCCAGGTTTTCCTCCCTTTGCAGCTTGTTTCTCATAGGTCTGTGACAGAAGCAGAGTACTGTCGCTGTACAACCTTTCCATGTCACCTGTTCATAACTAGCATCATAATCTTGTGTTAATCTCTCTTTACAAGTCAGTAATCAAAATGGAGAGACTGCAATTTTAGACCAAGTTTAAGTACAAAGGGCATTGTTGGCTTATTGTCTCAAGGCAGAACTGGGCCACTCCCACCACTTCAAAACATCATCATCATCATCATCATCATCATTATCACTGTTGGTCGACGAGCCACAGATATGAGACGGGAATAAGTCTTCCTGGTTACTAATCAAAACCCTCCAGTCTAACTAAACTCTGGCCATCAACCGAGCTGAAACGGGTTCGAGATCTTTGTCAAGGGAGAAAAACATGCCAGTCAATATACAGTATACGAATGGAAGGATCGGTAATGAGTACGAACGAAAGCCTGGAGGAATTTGGTATGAGGACAGAGGCACATGGGAAGGTGGATGAAGGGGTTCCATTCAAAATATTGTACTGTATATGCGGAGTCGTTAATGAGTAGGGAAGCTAATGGCCAGAGGACCTTTTGTTGAGGCTACCTCTCCCTAGATAAAACGTGTGACAATGGAGATTCTTTTACTGGTAGCCTTAATAACCTCTGCATTTAAGAACTTACCCCTTCCCCCGCACACAATCATTATCATCCTCAGCGTATGTAATGTCAATCTCTCTCTCTCTCTCTCTCTCTCTCTCTCTCTCTCTCTCTCTCTCTCTCTCTCTCTCTCTCTCTCAGCATCACAGTTAGCAAAACATTCAGTACCACAATCGAACTCATATGAAGCATCGTACAGTCCGCATGATCTACGCAATTTCCTCTCACCTTAGCGTATTGTACTGCACGGGTTTTCCTGATCCGTCGGCAGGTGGCGGTGCGGTACATCTTCTTCATAAATACGAACAAGTTCTTGAGCAGCCGCGTGAACAGCTTTCCGAAGTCTGCCAGGAGGATAAGGAAGATGGGGATGCCCAGGATGGCGTAGACGATGGTGAGGGCGCGTCCCGCGTTGGTGGATGGGTAGATGTGGCCATAACCTGGAGGAGGTTATGTACTCATAATCGTCATCGTTATCACATCATCATCATCGACATTTCCTTCTCGTCCTTCTTTTCTTCCTCCTCCACCTCCTTTTCCTCTTCTTCCTCCTCCCCCCCCCCTCCCTCTCCTCCTCCTCCTCATCATCCCGACATCTCTCCCACCCAAAAAAGAGGTGAGGTATCCTATATTAAAACGTCAGCTGTTGCTCAAACCCCGGTCCATCTGATCATGCATATGCGTCGATCGCAAGTAAGCAATTGCCCCTGTGGAGTTGTCTCATAAATTCCCTACACTGCTGATGTTGTGTCTGCGTCCTAATGTGGCATGCACTGTCCAGTGCTCCACTGTGTTATGTTATGTGGGCCTAATCTGCAAGCTGGGCATGTGTCATCTGTGATTCCACCCAACCCAAATCCTAGCTGGCGGCTGAGGAGGGCTGGGTGATGTATTGATCTTAGCCTAGCTATATGAACTCGATCATATTTTTGTAAGGACATCTCCGTTGAGTGGATGTCAGGAGAGGGGGACTGTAATATGATATTCTGATCGAGGTGTTGTATTGCCCTGTGCGCGAAGTGAGTACCTATATGTTTCTTTATTGTTAATGCTGGAAAGTCTGGAGGTTAGATACTGTATTGTTGTAGAGCAGAGGGTGTGATATGTCTGTATGATAATCGTTTTAATGTACCCTGGTGTGCTGTGTGTGTGTTATCTCGGTGATCAGTTTGAGTCGTCGGGGGATGACATCAAAGGCTTTACTGATATCTATTACTGTGGGAAGTGTGTGTTGCGGGGGTGCCGAGGAGTTACTGGCGTCGGATGCTTGTTGTGCGTGATTAGTCAGTAGGGTGTCTGTAGAGTGTTGTGCTCTGAATTCGTGTTGTGAAAGAGCACAGACGAATGGGTTGTGACTATTGAAAATGAGGCGTTCAATTAATTTAGATGGTGTGCTACGCAGTGTTATGGCTCTGTACGAAGAAGGGTGTGTTGGGTCTTTGTTTGGTTTAACTATAGCGATAACTGTTCCATGCTTCCAAATTCTACGGTGTGCCTATGGGTAGTTGCTGGTGTCTGTGAGTGTTTGGAAGCCATGTAGTCCTAAATGTTTCCGGTGCAGGTTGCTGTTGCCATTCGACCCTGTGCTTGTAGAGCTCTTTTTTCTTGACAATGCTTCGTATCTGTTCTGGAGTGAAGGGAGTTACACTGTCGTCGAGTGGAAAGGAGTGCCTTGTTGAGAGAAATGTTTTTTTCAGACTCAGTGTGTGTCGATGTTAAGTGACTTCCGTTTGCGAAAAGGTTCACGAGAATGTTTTCTAGTTCTTAGTAGGAGGGATGTGTTGGGTGTTGGTGATGGCGGCTAGGGTCTTGGAGGTGTTTATTTATTATTTTGTGATGCTGTTAGGTATTCTGTACAGCTGAGAGGGGTCTATGGAGTGATAAGTGTTGTTACAAAGGAATTTCAATTTTCCGTTTTCACTGTACCAATTCTGTTCTTGATCTCACTGTTTAAGTCCTGGAGCCTTGTGATGGTGTCGTGTGTGGGTGGGAGAGGGGGGTTATGTTTAAGTCTGTCGCACTGAAGGAAATGAAGAGTTCAATTATTTTTGTGTGAATAAAGTCGCCTGGTATTAAAAAAAATAAAAATACGAGACGTCATCATACTGAGCGCGCGCTGTGGCCGTAACCTGAAGGAAAGAATGTAGCGTAGGTGTTCTTACTGCCATACGATAAAATGATTATGGAAGAATTATGCCTACTTGTGAAAAATATATTTAGTGGCAATATGCAACCGTTTCGGCATGACCAATTCCAAAATGGGTTAAACTGTTGGATCGCTACAAAACTTCGATACATAATTGTTCCATATAATTAAGACACAAATATTATGGATCCCTGATAACATAATTACTAAAAGATTCATGAACACACACAACCTACACCTACGCTCTACCATTTTCTCTTTCCCCTACTATACCTTCTCTCTCAAACCTCTTTCCTTCCTACTGAACCCATGTCTGGCCCCTTTACCCCAGGGACGTTTTTGTATTTAAATTTCTATTACTGCCAGACGATTTCATTCAGCTGAGGAAGAGTCCCCAGGTAGTGATGGGGTTAATGAAAGCTATATGTAACCCTTCCAGTTCGAAAACATCTATCCTAATATGAATAGCATAGTCTGGTTACTGCATGAATCAAAAGAGAGAAGAAAATCTCTGGTGCAACGCTCTGACGAAGCACGATTTCTGAGACGAAGTGGAAAATTTCTACGTCCCTCTGATTTTAATTCTATATATATATTTTTTAGTCTTTTCTTTCCAGTTTGTGATTTCCATTTACCTAGTTAAGACACTCGCTTAGACATGCAAACTTTTTTCTTTTCTTTTTTGCTGTAAGACTTTTCGTATTTATAATGACTAGTAGGAATATGTTCGTATGTTTCCTTTAACCGGTACCAAAGCGTCTCCGGCCAATACATACATATATACATGGTGGCGTAGTTGACAGAGCACTCCACTCCCAATTCAAGTGATACCAGCTCCAGCCCCGCTCAGACCGCGCTACGTGTGTGGGTGAGGTGAGCTCTCACCTGTCAAGTGTAGCTCAAATCGCGCTGTGGTGGAAGACCTGCAATGGTTCGCGACCCGGTGGGGTAAAGATTAGGCGGTCTGTCCCCTTGTGCCTCCGCCTCACTCCAGCCTCGGTAAGGCTTGGTAGTGTGTCGGCGCTCCTCAGGAGCAGCCAGGGTCAGCCTGTTGACCCCCTTAGGTTAGGATCAGCCACTGGCTGCGATGAATAAATCAACCGGAAATTTATTATTATTATTATTATCTTATGCATACGTACATCATACTGTATATTTAATTTCACCACGCAGGCTGCTGTCAACACATACGTACGCATACATAATTCTG
>JAGKTI010010733.1:3549-27859 GCA_018397915.1 Birgus latro
GTCTCTCTCTCTCTCTCTCTCTCTCTCTCTCTCTCTCTCTCTCTCTCTCTCTCTCTCTCTCTGTGTGTGTGTGTGTGTGTGTGTGTGTGTGTGTGTGTGTGTGTGTGTGTGTGTGTGTGTGTGTGTGTGTGTGTCTCTGTCATGAAATCTGGCGTGTGTTGACCCAAGACTTTTCAGGGAACGTAAAGATAGACTGGCCTTCCACTTTGTTTCATTGTTTGTTTGTTCGTATCTTGCTTGTTTGTCTTTTGATGTATAGCGTGTTTGGGCGGCTCTGTTTTGAAAGCGTGCAAGTAAGTTGTTTGTGTGTATTAGTGTATGTATGCGAGAGAAGTGTGTATTTGCGTGTGAGTGTGTGCGTGAGAGAGAGAGAGAGAGGGGCTTTACACAATCCTGTAATGTCAGAAAAGGTCAAGGAGAGCAAGGAGAGAGAGAGGCGGGTGGGTGATGTTGAAGGTGGAGGAGCTGCTCGTGAAGTGTGAGACTAGGTTCATTACGCTGTTAATGCCTTTCACTCTAATGATGGATTTTTTCTATCTTGAAACTATATTACACAGCTTAGAGATGCTTTGCAGTGATGTGGTTCATGAAAGACATATGGTAATTAACTCTTTTACTTACATTATTTTAAGTAATATAATCTGGTTACAGCAAGAACGAAATACAAAGTTCATCATGGGACTGAAATGATTAACCTTAAATAGGTAACCTGGGGTAATAATTTCCCACTAACTGCGACATTAATTGTCACGTGGTAATTACATGGGCTGCGAATCTCTGCTTCCCTCTACCTTCACCCGCCCTTTGACCCTCTTTGCAGGTGGGGGTGTCTTCTTCCTATACAGTAATTTTCCTAGGAGCTTTTATTTGTGCTTGTGGGAATTATATACCTCAGGTTACCGTCCACGGTACAAATTTTACATACAATGACAGAAAGTGATAATGGCATTTACATGTTATGTGAACATTACGTGGACACTTTTAAGGCATTTGAGTACTCCAGGACAGTGTATTGTCAAGTGGATCCATTTATTTATGTGTTTTTGTTTTTGATGTGTTTGTGTTTCGTGAGTTTGTGAATCATGCTTTTTTTCAGGTTACAGACAAACTATTTACAAGAGACGTTTAAGAATAGCTAGTGCTCATCATAGTGAAACTGACTCTGATATGGAGCACATGGATTTGCCAAGTGATTCTGACACTAGTGGTGATGAGGATGATTATCTCAGTTTTCAAGAGATGTACGATGGCGATAACCTTGTGGAAAATATGTCTCATTTGACTATGAATAAAGACAGCAGTGATAGCATTGATTTGGAGGGTAATGTACGAGTGTGTGGATGAAAAGGACAGCGTCGCGTCAGGCCCTCCATCTCCTCAGCAACACGGTCACGTAGGCCCTCCGCCTCTTTGGCAACACAGCCACGTGGACCCACTGCCTACTCGACAACAACATCGATGCGCCCCACCAGGACTTCATCAGCCAAGAGAAGCAGATCAGCTGCTTAGGAGGAGGAGGAGGAAATTTCCATTCCTGTTGTGAAGTTTACACAGGATGTTATTAGAATGAAAAAAGGCTACTTGTGTAACGCTAAATCGTCTACTAGGCCCACAGCAAGAACACCTAGACATAACATAATGTAATTCCGGCCAGGTCCAACAACAGTCATTTGTTTTGACCAGATATTCAGTCTGTCAATGATCTCTATAATTACAAATCACACAAATGAAAAGATACAGGTGCTTTCCCAGAAATTTACCAAGAAGAAAACCATAGATCTTGAAGCTACGCAGTCAGAGATCATAGCCCTCATTGCTTGTCTGGTGTATGCAGGAGCTAAGCATGACAGCCACGTTACTGCAGCAGAAATGTTTAGCCCGACACATGGTCCTGCTACATACTGGGCAGCCATGAGCAAAAAGAGGCTTAGTTTCTTGTTACGGAGCCTGCAATTTGACGACAGGAGGACCAGGAAAGAGAGGAAAAAGACAGATAAATTTGTACCAATTAGGAATTTATGGGACACCTTCATAGAAAACTGCAAAAAGCCTTACATTCCCAGTGAACACCTCACTGTTGATGAACAACTGCTAGGGCGTCGTGGACGGTGCAGTGCTCTGAATGTTCGGTTCCAGACATATAGAAAAGAAACACCCCTGCTGTCCGCCTCTGGTAACATTGATAGGTATGGAACTTCACCAAGTTCCGTTCGGTCGCTAGGACGAACTGAACGTGCTGATCATTGCAGCTGTCCGCAATTATGTGTGGTAATATAAATATATAAGCAATGTTCTGCCAGAAAATATACTGATAATAACATGCCACAATTATGGTAAGTTTTTAAAATTATATCTCACAGTACCATTCACCCTCTACATAATGGCAGTTATTATGAATGACACGGATTTCATGAGTGATTTAGTTTCGAGTCATGAACAATGCCTCAGTTAACAGTTCATCATACGTCATATTTATCAGCTTCCCTACAACTATCAATGAACAGAAAATTATCTCATGACGCTCATCCTCCCTACTGAGAACCTGACATTGGTAGACCTCTGAAATCGAAGCAAATGCACTACTTACAAGATGTGGCGCCACAGGAGGCGGCAAGGTGGGGGTGGGGGACCTGGGAGACAGGAGGAGGGAGATGGGTGAGGAAGGGGGAATAGTAGTCGAACTGGGGGCTTGAGGAGAGAGGTGATTAGGTAAGGAGCGGTGAACTTGGTAGATGACAGGAGCTACAGTGGGAGGAATAGATTACAAGGTGACGACTGGGCCAAATCATTGTTTCATGGAGAGTATGGAATTTTATAGGCAGACCATGAAACATTATGTTGATGTTGCCACGTGCTGTAATTGACCATCATGGTTTGTAACAATTCACGATTCGCTTTCCACTGGTTGGCTCAGTACTCCTCTATTGTGAGTGTGGCGACTATTTGTTAATGTGCAAATATATGACATGTCCCTACAGTTTGTCAGACGTTACAGCTGTTGTCATAGTGATTGAGAATTACTCTTTTAAGCCCCCGTCACACACAAACAACTTAAGGGCCGAGCGTGGAGCTACTCAAGGTCGTAACGGCTGATTTCATTGATCGTCCTCTTGATTCCTCATCAAAGCCGGGACTCTTTATGGCACTGGTGAGCCGCTGGGATGACTCGTCGCGCCTCATGACCTTTTTAATGCACGTGTAAAAAAATCGGGCCAACCTCACAAGTCATGTTACAGTTGTGTTGCAGTCGGGAGTGTCGTATGTCGTTCGTGAAGCAGTCTTAGCTCAGTCGGATGCATCGTGATGCTGTCGTTGCGTGTCGTGATGCTGTCGCCGACAAAAAAAAATTACAACTGCGTGTCCCTCATCAACTGACTAGACACAGGAGAGGTCCATGGCGGTGCGCTGGGTGTCATTGGTGGTCCAGGTGTGGTGCCCCGCCTCACGCTGGGTGTCATTGGTGGTCCACTTCTTCATGCTCCAATTCATGGAAAGAAGCCAATACCCACCCATTTCCAAAAAAAGGAAGTTTCTCTAACCCCTCTGATTACAGACCAATAGCTGTCACATCTTGTCTTGGTAAAGCATTTGAAATTTTAATTAACAAACACAAAGTTAAACATCTTGATCCAACAACGTAATCAGTGATAGACAACATGGTTTTCTCCACGAAAGATCCACCATTGACATACTCAATCTTCTGACTCACACCATCCATCATTCTACTGACCAATTTGGAGAAACTCATGCAGTAGCCCTTGATGTTTCTAAGGCTTTCGACTGAGTGTGGCACCTTTCCCTGCTGTCCAAAATCCCTTGCTATGGTCTAACGTCTTTTGTTCCTCTGCTTTCCTCATATCTCATCAACAGAAAAATAAAAGTAAAATTAGATGATGTCTGTTCCAATTTCCACTCAGTTAACGCCGGCATGCCTCAGGGATTAGTTCTGGCGCCAACCCTGTTCCTGTTCATATTAACGATCTCTTATCTGCCACCCACAAGCCCATCCATTTATTTTGCAGATGACTCAACACTTCACAGTTCATTTACACTCAAACATCCATTTACAGTGTCTAATATCTCTAACTTTCAACTCAGTACAGCCATCTCCATAAATCAAGACTTATCTACGATCAATGAATGGGGACAGAACAACCTTGTCTCATTTAATGCTAGTAAAACCAAATATATATACACTTTACTAACAGAGAGATATTGCTAGATTCATATATTACCTTCAGTGCTACTAATATTCCCATCTCCGAAAGTATTGAAATTCTAGGTGTCTCAGTTAACAGCGCCCTCAGCTGGACCTCTCGTGTCAGATCACTTGCTAAAACCGAATCAGAGAAACTTGGATTATTGTACAGAGTCCGTAACTTCTTCGCTGACGAGCAGTTAGCTATAATTTATAAGATTCATGAGCACTCTCAGCCTGAATATTGCTCACCCTTGTGGAATGGATGTGAAGAGGTTGCACTAAAACAATTAGACAAAATTCAGAACAAAGCTGTTGGAATTAATAATAACCCTGCTATTATAAATAAACTACCTCCCCTGCAAGAAAGAAGGAATGTTGCCTCCTTTGTATAATTTTACAGATATTTTTATGGCAAATGCTCAGACGAAGTTGTGCCCATTTTGCCACCTCTCCATGCCTGCCCTTGTGCTACACGGGCATCTGGTAACGCTCATAACTGGAATGTCACACAGTCATATTACAGAACTTCTGCCTATCAGAATTCTTTTATTCCCCGAACTGCATCTCTCTGGAACTCGCTTCCCCCGAGTTGTTTTCCCCCAAAGCTTCAACCTACAGCTGTTCAAGTACAACTGTTTCAGATATATTATTAATGGAGGACGCCAGTAATCTGGAGTATGGATTTATTTTTATTCATTTGTTTTTCCTTCCTCTGTTCTGTTATTAAAAACAAAAGTAGCATATATATGATTTGTTGTCGAGTAATATTTTGATATCCAACCTGTTCTCTTGGATAGTTTGCGTCTAAGGTAGGACTAATTCGATTTGTTAGGACATTTGTGAAAACAGGGTACACTACAGGTAGAAGATTAACTGGACAGTAATGTTTGGAGGGGTCTTTGATATCACTTTTTTTTTTTCTGAAACAGAATAATAGACGAATTTTTCCAGGTTCTTGGTACAGTTTAGAGTTCTAAGCATTTAACAAGTAGCTTTGAAAGTTTATTTAATACAACGTCACCTGCATCCTTTAAAAGAATACAACAGCGATACCAGAATCACCTGCTGTTCTAATCCTCTCCATTACTCTCAATGCGTTTTTTGCCTCATCTAATGTAAAGTGGCAGATGACTGTGGCCACCATTTCTTTATCCTGAACTGATCCTTCGACCACGGTGCTGCTACTGTAAAGCTTTCTATTAATTCTTGTGTTATTTTGGGTAAATAATTTCCCTTGTTTGTTACTACTCCATAAAATTTCCTCAGAGAAAACAGTTGATTTCTTTCCATACCATGCCTCGGCTTGGTGCTTTCAGGTTTCCTCCATTCCTTAAGGCTTTTGCAGTTCCGTGCGCGTTAAATTTTCTGATATCATCACTTTTCTTTTTGGTGATAGTTTTCATTAGTTTAGCTGCTTCCTTGTGATCCAAGCTTGTTCTTACGATCATGTTTCTTATTTTTTCAGGAAGTTATTTTGTACTCTCTCAGAGCTTTCTGTTGTTATTTCATGTCTTATCTCTTATTTCTTGAGCTACGACATTTAATATTCTCGTGAAATTTTCATTTACCTGCTCTGTGTTGGTATTTAGGTCATTCGTCAACTGCGAGTATTTATTCTGAATTAACAACCTAAATTCTGCTGCCTTCTCCCTCACTGTTTCCTGCAGATAAGCCCTTGCCCCTCTCTCCTGAGGTCAAGTATTACTTGACATCTCACCTCACTTTGATTACTTCTTGCATTTAGTCTGTTCTGTGTAGTTACATTTTTCACTGTATCATCATGCACTTTGTTAGTAAGGATTAAATTTATTTAACTTTTTTGTTTCACTGTTTCGTCCCTTCCAGGGCCCCTTCTCACATTTTTTTAAAAAAGTGTGTTCACCAACATAAGACTGTTTCTTTCAGCAAATTACATTATCATTTCACCTATCACATTCCAAATGTCCATTGCAAAATGTTCAGTTACAGTCTTATCTGTTTTTTTCTTTACCTAAATTTGCATTTAAGTCTCATCTACTGGGTTTTGTTTTTATTTATTGCTTCCTTGATTTTCCGCTTCCTTTTTATCATAAGATGGTATTGGTATAAAGACTTGTATCTCTTTTCTAGTTTTACTATTAGGCCTGCTACTCGTTTATCCTAAGGCATTCTTCATTGGTACCACTCACATATTTGTCGATCAGAAATCTTAAAGTACATTTATTTTTTTCTTGTTTGCCTCTAAACCACACCATGTGGCCATCAGACAGGTCTTTGAATTCCTGACCTGGTCTACTGAATTCGCCAAGACTTACGATATCCCACTTTACATTTCAAAGATCTTCAGGAAAATTAGCTAAGTTAGCTTCACTAAGTTGGGGGGGAGGGCAGTGAAATGGCAGGGCGACATGGAGGCGATTGATTTGTAGCCACCCCTTACGGGATTAGGGCATATAGTTATTGACTGATAGATAGATAGATAGAAGTCCCAAGATTCAATCTCAGGATTCAATTTCCAAAGGCTATTAGCTTTCTTCACTCAGAGATTCTTTGCACATCTTGCTTTGGAGCAGGTCTGCCCCTTGTCACTGTCAGCTACTCCGTTGATGCAGGGTACTCGAGGCTAAGGCTTGGTAAAACTAATCTTACTGATATAGAAAGAAGGTTTGAGCCATACATTGCAATGTCGGCTCAGGCAGTTCCTGCGAGGGGAACACTTTTTGTCTAATCCCTGACAGGGAACCTACTCAGAATGGCTGCATCTGAGCAGTATGGCTCCATAGATCAATGAGATATGCAAGCTTCTTCGCCTTGGCATGGCAGTGTTGCTTCGAAGAAAGGATAAGAGAAATACAGGCAATAAACACCAGATAAATGTGAGATCATCTGAGGCTTCGTCAAGGTGATGCACCAACCGGTGCTTTGACAGAATGAAGTACTATGAAGGTGAAAATCCTTAAGGATGTAAAATGAAGCAGAATATTTGGTCCTACTAAAGTTTGAAAATCCTAAGGCGTGACTGACTGGCTGGGTCACTTCTATATATGTTTCCACATACAAAATCATTGGACAGAGAGAGGGGGGGGAGGGAGAGAGGGGGAGAGAGAGAGAGAGGTACACTGGAGAGTCAATATTTGAGCATATACGAGTACGTGACATTTCCCAAAGTTCGCTTCTTACCAGGTGTAGAGAACTGCCTCCAGGTCAAAGTACTACACGGGGAAGGGGTGTTGGGGTTATATGTGACATGAGTGTATTTACTTAGTCTCACGTCTGTTAGGTTGGAATCACCTTGTTATAGTGATCAGAAAATAGTGTTAGTGAGACGAGCAAATACAAACGTGCCACAAAGGACTAGCAACACACCATCCCCTGCAGTGCTTAAAATGGAGCAGAATGTACACTAATATCATGTACTTGATTATATTTTGAGCTCAGAAAATGAACGAAGCACAAGAAAATAGACCAAAGAGGCCGTTGAAATTTAACTTGCTCCGAAACGTAACCGAATTTTTATCCAAATGTAAAATGTGTCTGTACTGGGACGATAGATTTAGTGTCTACGGATTTGGCACTTGTCGTTAGGTCGTTGCTCGAACATTTTTGCACACTTTTGGGTTATAAAAATAATTATACATATCTTTTTCGAAAATATGAGAAAGGTGACACAAGGCTGCAGATCCAGGAAGAGGCAAAATAATTTTCAGGCCAGTTGGCTCAAAACTGTAGGCGTGAGGCCGTGATAGTGACAACTAATATAGTAAGAAGAACGAAAAGAAGGTACTGATAAGGAAATGTCATGTACTCCTCTCAAACATTTTTAATAAAGGCAAGTAAAAATGATAGAGAGAGAGAAAGAGAGAGAGAGAGAGAGAGAGAAAGTAGTGAGGCAACTGAGGCAGGCAGAGAGAGAGAGAGAGAAAGAGAAAGGGAGAGAGCGAGAGACAGAGAGAGAGAGAGAAAGAGAGAGAGAGAGCAACTTAAAAAAAAATAGGCAACAAAAAAAGCGAGCCTGACAAACAGAGGAATAACCTTCGTGAAGCCCAGTACTGTATTATCAAACATCACTATAAGATTCACAGAAAACCCCTGCAGTTTCCTATAAAGTGGTAATTTCGCAAAAAAATACGTACCGTAAAATAAAAGCTTCAAAATCGAAAGCCAGAATATATTGAGTTACTGAATTTTAGAAGATCAGCGGAAGATTAATGTTATAGTGAATGTCAGTGGTATAGTAATGAATATGAGTGCAGTTATCGATTGGAGGAGGTAACTATAGTCATGTAATTATTGTTTTTCTAAATCTGGTGAGTACATTACGATACTCATGGACAAAGTCAGGCCATCCGAGACACTTATTTGCCGAGTTAATTCTTCGATCTTGTTTCCATAGCTTTCAATAATGCCCAAACAGAATTCGGAAGATAAAGTTTGATTCCCTGATTGTATTACCATGAGAGTAAACTTAAGTAATGTTATGGTTAATGTTCCTAAGCGGATAAAATGGGCTAATCCCAAGAAGTAACTCAGTACATACGCATTTTTTGCCTACACTATTAAATCTGTCTATCGTCATGGGAGTCCATAAGAAAACTGAGGAAATCCTGATAACAGAAGCATATTGGCCCATAACGAGATTACCTGTTGAAGAAAAAAACAAATTTTATAAAAGCTCATGCCATTGTGTGTGAGAAAAGGCAAGATAGAGGTTTTCTTCCACCCACTACACCCTCCGGTAAAGCAATCAGCTAGAAAGTAGAAAAACACCATCTTTGTTAAAAAGAAAAACAAGAAAATTTGTATGCCAAGAGGTGCTGAAATATTTTGCACTATAAGTCTTTAATCTACGGGAAGGAAAACGGGCATATGAAATATCAGAAATTTCTCGTGATTATCAATCATGGGCTGGAGTTACCCTCCAGCCACTGCACTGGTATATATTTGCCCGGGGGATGGGCTCTGCCCCCCCCCCCCCACGCCAGCGTCCTCTGTCGCCATGCAGAGGACGCCCCCTTGTTTACTGCGCTCCTCTGACGGGCTCTCCACCCTGAGCCCGTGCCACACCAGTGTGGCGAATCTAAAAAAAAAAAAAAAAAAATCAATCATCTTACAGTTGTCTGCATACACGTCAACCCAGAAAATAATAACGCTTGACTAGCTGTGCCATTCAGTTCATAACATTTGTCTAACGAAATTTCAACCTTATCTATGATCTGTGCACTAGCCCTTGTTGCTGGTAGCGCATTACATAGCTCCATTACTCGAAAAATGAAATAATTTATCCCAAAGGGAGGATGACCAGGAGTCTGAAACGTAGGTGAGACGATCGCCAGTGGAGCATCCCTAACGGAACCCATACTGACGATCAGAAACAAGGTTGTGATAGGAAAGATGCTTTAGAATGTTTCTGTTTAGAATAGACTCGATAACTTTTGAGACACGGGATGTTAAAGCAATTGGGCAATAGTTAGAGGGTTGGGAATGCTCACCCTTCTTTGGGACTGGCTGAATGAGAGCAAACTTCCAGCAAGATTGAAAGGTGAAAGTTGATAGACAAAGGCGAAAGAGCTGAGCTGTGCAGGGTGTAAGCACAGAAGCACTGCTCTTGAGGACAGTAGGAGGGACCCCATCAAGCCAATATGCCTTGTTAGAATTGAGGCCAGTGATCGCAGAGAATACGTCAGTTGAAGAAATTTTAATGTCAGCCATGAGGAAGTCAGAGGGGGGAAGTGATGGAAGAACAGCACCGGTATCGTCTAAGGTGGAATTGTAGGAGAAAGTCTGAGCGAAGAGAACTGCTTAATCAGTAGAAGAAATAGCTACAGAGCCACCAAAATATAAAAGAGGAGGGAAAAATGACGAGGTAAAGTTGTTAGAAAGGTGCCAGAAGGGGTGGAAAGAATTCGAATTGGAGAGTTGAGAGCATTTAGTACGGATGAAATTATTTTCTTCACAGAGCGAAGAACAGGCTTAGCACAGTTCTGCGTAGAAACATAAAAGAGATGAGATCTGGTACCTTTTATAGGCCTTCTCCTTCTTGTGGACAGAATTAGAACAAGCGTGATTAAACCAACGCTTTTTTGCATTAGTCAAAGGATATGAGGAAGGATTGTAAGCTTCTATGCTCTAGAGAATATCTTCCATAATGCGCATGGCGCACTCATGTGGCTCCCGGTCATTGAAACAATAATCAATCCAGGGAAAATCAAAGAAGTACTGCCTGAGTGTCTCCCAGTCAGCAGCTCCAAAGTGCCACAACCGACGTTACTTTCGAGGGTCCATAGGCCGAACTGGAGCAATAGGACAGGTTAAGTTACTAGGGTTGTGATCAGAGGAGCCCAACGGAGAAGAAAGATTAACAGTGTAAGCAGAAGGATTAGTTGTAAGGAAGAGGTCAAGAATGTTGGACCTCTCTCCAGGGATACAGCATCCTACCTGTATGCACCAAGTCATTGAGGATAGAAAATACGTAGGCTTGTTCACCAGGTGGATCAGTGCAAGGAGAGGAGAGCCAAAAGTGGTGGTGAACACTGAAAACTCCTTGAATGGAGATTTCAGAGAAAGGAGAAACGGATAGGGTGTGTTACATCGTATAAGTAAGATCGTCAAAGAATTTTTCATAGTCAGTAGAATTAGGAGATAAGCAAACAGCACAGATAATACTCAGAGAATGACATGAAAGCCGAAGCCAGAGAGTAGAGGATTCAGAAGAATCAAGTTCAGGAACGCGAGAGCAAGATGAGTCGTTGCGTACATATACACAAGAGCTGCCTTTGGATTTGAGATGAGAATAGAGATAGCAGAAGGATAAAGAGGAGGGTTTGCTGTCAGTTGCCTCACACAGCCGAGTCTCAATTAAGAAGAGAAGGTGAGGTTTAGAGGAGGAAATCTGATGCTCAACAGAGAGAACGTTGGAGGAAAGGCTGCGAATGTTCCAGAAATGAAGAAGAAGTGAGTCAGACAGTGGTTCCAGGCCTACTTTTATGGCTTGTAAATGCTGCCAGCTGTAGCCTTCTTCGCATCTGCATACACTGGCCTTTGATGCTGAACGACCTGGAGAGCAAACTTCCGTCAATCTTCTTCTTGGTCAACACTGGATTAAACTCTTGAATCAGTGCTACCCCTCTCTCAGTAAAGTCACATGTTACATGTTTTAATGCATCAGAAACTCAGTTCTTACACTTATCAACTGGACAAAATCTTCCTCAGGAATACCCACTAATGTTTAGTAATGTCCAGCTCAGTCCTGCATCATCCTTGAACATGCTAGGGGTTTCATTCTCTCGGGATTTGTCTTGGAAAGAACATATTACATCTCTTGTGAAATCTGCTTCCAAGAGATTAGGTGTGCTGGGCCGACTCCGAGCTTTCTTTACCCCTGCACAGATGTTGACCTTGTACACGGGTTTTATTCGCCCGTGTATGGAGTACAACTCTCATGTGTGGGGAGGCTCGCCACATGCAGCTCTTCTCAATAGGGTGGAGTCAAAGGCTTTTCGTCTCATTAACTCTCCTCCTCTTACTGATTCCCTTCAACCTTTGTCTCTTCGCCGCACTGTTGCTTCTTTATCTCTCTTCTATCGCTACTTCAATGGTCACTGTTCCTCTGAACTGTCTGCTTGCATCCCTCCACCTCTACGACGGGCACGTAGTACCCGTCTAGCAACAAACTCTCATCCCTTTTCTGTCCAACTCTCTAATGCAAGAGTTAGCCGTTACTCCCAGTCCTTCATTTATGCAACTGGTCAACTCTGGAACTGTCTCCCTCTGTCTGTATTCCCTGCTTCCTATGATCTCCAGTCTTTCAAACGCAGTGTGTCCAGGCATCTTGAAATGAATGGATCTTGAATTTGGCTCTCTTTGGTATTGTTTTTACTTTTTCTTGGAAGGAACAGTATGCGGGCCCTGGCCTTTGGTTCCTTCTTCCTTGCATTAAAAAAAAAAAAACTGTAGCCCCTGGACGATGCGCTCAGCTTCCTTGTAATCCTCACGACTTTCCCATGTGAATGGATTGAATTCTAGGAATGAATGAGGAAAGCTAAGCAGTGTGAAGATCTTGGTGTTATAGGTCACAAAACTTGAAATTGTTTTCTGATTCAATGCTGTTGTCTCAAGTTCAACTGTTGTTTTCTTTAGTTTATCTTTGCTTCGTTCTTCGTTAAGAGCCATCATGATTATTTGCTTCTCTTTAGGATCAACAGTTGGATTTAAGAAGACCAACTCAACTAATTGCTCTGACAAATACCACAAGTGACGACCAGATGTTTTCAAGCAGACTTGTGAGATGTCTCTATCAGGGGAAAGTGATAATTCCTGGAGAAACCTGAGGTCGTTTACTGGAGCTAGAGCTTCTTTCGTTGCCATGAACCAAGATTTCAGGTACTGCTTCATGATGGACACAATAAATTGCTTCAATCCTTGGCCTTGCTTCAGTGTAATGCTTGTCTGATGTTGGAAAAGATAGACTTCGATGCTGCATATAACTTCAGCCATCCATGGGGCAGTACACCACCCAAGACAACAGTGGACAGTTCTAGTAGTTCTCGATAATTAACTTGAGGTTGGCTTTCTTGCATCTGTTCCATACAAAATGCTACGAGATCATTACAGTGCCCACTATCAATCACAAGCATTTCCTCACTGTCATTTAAGGTCTGAATGCGTGTTGTGTCAATAATGTTCTACTTGGCTTTGAACTGCTCGAATATGTGAATGTCGGGACTAGGGTCCAAGGTAAATGGTGAAGGCCTTTTGAACAAGTATCTTAAAAATGTGATGCTTACAAGCCAGGTGGAGGAGATCATTGTGCAACTGTCGTTGAATAAGGATACACGCCCTTCCCCACAATCCGATATTGCTGGCGGTGGTGTCGAATGCCATACCTACCACACGTTCAGACATACGCCAGTCATTCAAGGTTTCAGTGATGGCATTGGCCATGGCCCTTCCTGTCCCTGATTCCAAACTGGACACATTCAAAGCTTTGAAACTCTATCACCTGAAACGAGAATTGGAAGGCGTTCAGTGACATTTGCTCCTGTTACGTAAGGGAATTTATTTTCCATCTCAGTGCACTACAAGTGGCACAGTTGGATGGAATTATTTCTTCATCCATTCTGCAGATTCCTTCCGACTCTTGATTCGACCTTGGCGGATACTTTTCCTGTTGGTAGTATACATTGTTGGATTTGTCCACAGGCAGAAATGGTCGCAGAAAGCAGATAGACTGCAGCACGGTCTGAAGTCTTGGTCCGATCTAATGCAATAGCAACTGGAGAAGTGACAACTGTTTTTCGTGCTCACTGGCGTTTCAGAGGAGGAGCTGCAGCCAAAAAGGAAGGACCTGCTATATCTGTATGATCGTCACCTGTTTCGTCTTGTTGGGCTTTCCTCCAGCTCCACTATTTTCTCACTTACTGCTCGATGACATTCATGCTCTCTCCCTTCCTATTTAATCTGTTTTCTCTCTGTTTTCGTTCTTTCCGGTGGAGTTTGACGTCAGTAATGGAGCCTTGCCTCCCTTTCTTCCTCTGAACCACAAAAAATTCCTTATCCTCACGATTTTTGATGAAGTCGAAGGCATTCGTGTGTGCAGTGTCAAAGAGATCTTTCATATGTTCTTGGAAGTTCTTTCTCTTCTCCACTCTTTCTGTTTGCCGGCTTTTACTCTTTTCCAACTTTCTCCATTCTTTATAGAGCGATTCGATTTGGGGGATACGATTCCTGGCTCAAATGCAGGAATGCGAGCTCTCTCCCAAAATCCCCCTAGTTCCTCAGACAGGGCACATGCTGAATCCCTGTGTTCGTGTCTCTGTTCGCATCAGGTAGAAACGTCGCGCTGACACTTCTCCACAAGAAGGTAACTTACTTCCAAGTAGTCTTTCACTAGGTTGGCCAACAAGCCAAATCTTGGTCTTGTTCCTGCTTTTCATCACTGGCGTTGACAATTTCACTTCAGTCATAGTAAATAAGTGCCTAATAATAACTCAAAAGGCAAATCCTTGAAAAAAGAGACAGATAAGGATATTACCCTAGTGGAATGTAGCCTCCAATGAAGTAAAGCAAAAACTTAAAAACAAAAAAGATTATCAAAACATTAGTTTTGCTTATTAGGCTCAAACTTTAAGTAAGATGCGGCACCAGTGAATATCATCCAATTCTGCTAAAATTGGGGGCCTCAAGAGTTTACACCTAAACTCACAATATACACTGCCAGCAAACAAACTATTCCAGAATTAATTTTTCCCCGTATTAATAAGGACCATCCTAATGTGTGTACATATATGTATGTACGTGTATGTGTATATGTATGCATGTGCATGTGCATGTGTATGTATGTGGGCATGTATATGTATGCATATGTATATTAATATGCTCGTCTTTCCATAATCTTGTATGTACGTAAAAGCATTTGTTTCTGACATACCCATGTAATAAAATTTATGTACTATGTATGTTTTGCTGCTGTATTTGCTACTATTTAATCCAGTACTGTGTTTCCTTGCTGTATTTATAAATGTATACAAAAATTATGACCATTTTTGCCCCATGGATGCGTCACAGTATCTCTTTGCCCTCATGTACCCTTCGTCCTTAGCCTGCAACGACAGCGTACCCCAGAGTGTTAGGGCTTGTTCTGAATGTTAATCTTTAAAAAAATGGTTTGGAGAAAATGTCTGCTATTCTCTCTCTCTCTCTCTCTCTCTCTCTCTAACTAACTAATTCAGTACGATTATTTTTTACTTGCTGTCTTCGGACGGCTTTATTCAGCTTTGGAGAGACTTTTCAAACCGGATCAAGANTCTCTCTCTCTCTCTCTCTATCTCTCTCTCTCTCTCTCTCTCTCTCTCTCTCTCTCTCTCTCTAACTAACTAATTCAGTACGATTATTTTTTACTTGCTGTCTTCGGACGGCTTTATTCAGCTTTGGAGAGACTTTTCAAACCGGATCAAGAGTTAGATAATGGTTTTGGTAACCTCTTCCATGCAAGAGATCTTCCCTAAACTGAATAATCTAGTCTGGAGGTTGTAGCAGTGGCCCTTGCAACCCCAGGCTAATCTGCTATGCCGATATTTCTCTATAGGCAAGGTACTGTATAATGAAGCGTGTTCGTATATAGAACATGCAACAAAAGTTGTATTTATCAATGCACAGTCTTCATTCGTGATGCTTTAAGTGTTCACACTTTGACTGGACTAGTGGTTCTCATCCAGGGGGCACCCCGTCTCTGGGGTTATAAGCAATTTCCAAAGGGGGAGTGAGGACTCAGAAAAAAAAGTGACTCGGACCAATGTGTGTGTGTGTGTGTGCGCGCGCGCGCCGTCACTCTGAACTGTTAATTTACAATCGGTTTTCATTCTCTTTTCCTATCTCAGGCTTCTAAGCACATTTTTCTTTGAAGCTGGCTTCTTTTTCCTACATATCTGTCACCTGGTCTTCTTGCTTTTCCCTCCTCAAATCTAATCGTTTCATGAGAAAATTGAAGATGCTAATTAGTTTTACATGCAAGACAGACCAAACCACACTTAAAATGTACACGTCCTTCAACTTTCCCCCTATCCTTCGTAAAGGGGGACAGTGAACTGAAGGAGAAGGGCTGCTGTAATCTGTATTCATGTGGGTTAACGTCCGCTTGAACCTGTGGCATAAATATAAATACTTCTGGTGAAAGTTTTTAGTCATATGATGGCAGGGATTGAGTGAGGAAAGGGAGGAGCTGGACATGTTGACCAAGGCTAGTGGGGGACGTGAATATGTGAACCAAGGCTAAGGGGGATGCGACCTGAAAAAAATCAAGAACCATTGAAGTAGACTTTAACTACTTTCACTTTTTTAGACTTGAGATTTGCCTGGGTACTCATCTTTCTATTTTTGTTCTTTTGCTGGTTAACGATACAGATCCCCTTGTTTTCTGCCCTGTCAACAGAATGTCCTAAAATGTAACATGGTGATCCTACGCTGCTGCCCTGCTTCTCAGCTATCATATGATGCATTTCCCAACATCAAATTTGGTCTCCCAAAGTAGTGTTTCAATTATTGTCAAGGAGCAAGTATAAATGTTCTAGCCATGGAGACTTACTGCATTGTAAAAATGAGGCGGCCAAGCATAATTATGAAGCAACAAGGTTACTAAAGGGTCCGAAGTTGTTTTTCTGTAAGTCTGGGGTGGCCAGGCGTATTTCAAGGGTGGCAAGGGTCGCCCAGGCTATCTCTCCGACTACTTCCCTGGTTCTGACCCACTATGCCTCCTTCACCATAACGTCTTGACTTCAGGCATTGTATAAGTGCTTAGGGAATGACTTCTAAGAAAAACAAATAAATAAATATAAATAAGGTGTGGAACTCATATGCACAAAGTTGCCTTACTAGAATATGACCTACACTTTTAATCCACCTTTCCATTTAACCGAGCTGCAATAGTAACTTTTCTTGCAACTCATGTGTACAAAGCATCCTTAATAGGACATGACATACACAGTTTTCCACCTTGCTCTGTGACCAAACTGTAATAATAATAATATTCATCCTGAACTTACGATAAAAATGCCGGTAGTACAAAACATTACATCCACTCTTTACCCTTGCCTATCCTGCAAAACCATTGACGATTCTAAGCTGTATTATCAATGGTTGTAATAAGATAATCTATTTTCTAACCACTGTTTTTGTAAACCTTGAGTATCAATAAAGATTTTTCAAGAATAATAGGTTATAGTCAATGTCACTGTGTCTATGTAAAAAACAACAATAACAACAACAACAACAAATCGAACATAACCCACTGAATGGAGGGGCGGAGCCAAAGCAAATACAAGTTAAGCTTGTCATTTTCATTTCTTTTACGCTGTAGGCTCCTTACTCTTGTAATATAGATGCTGCTCTAGGCAAAAAATATAAATGCTTTTACCTTACAAGTTTTTATTGCCGGATTTTCGTTCAAATTTTCACATTTATTTAAAATATACTCCTAACTCAGTCTCTATCTGATACAATATTTTCATTACTACCTGAGGGGAACATTCTGACTGGTTGTTAGCGTTTCCGCGCGCTCAGACGCTAACGTGAGGGAAGGCTGATATTACAAATACTGAAGTCCCATGCAGAGAAGGGGTATGCACAGTTCAACGCTAAGACATTAGCAGTTAAGGACGGCACAATAAGCGCCAGATGAGAAGTAAGAGCGAACTCGTAGCATCTTATTAGGGTTATTTGGGTAACCATAATGATCTTGGCTAGCAGTTTCCTGTCCTGCTAACCTACTTTGTTCTCCCTTGTGTGAACCAGCGTGCTTATGCCCACCGGGAGGCTTGAGGGACACCAGACACACTTCCCTAGCATTACAAATGCCCAATCTCATACTTTAGCAAACTTCGGTTTGTCTGTATTCCAAGCATTTCGAGCGTGAGGGGGCAGAAAGGTGCAGAGATAGGAGTTGCGAGGGAGTCACTGAATCAGCTCAGGGGTGGGTGATTTTTTTTGCTGATACTTGAGAGGTGGTCCTGTGTCTCTTTGAAGCTTACCAGCTACCATATTGGTGATCTTTAAGAGAACATGGGACCACCTCTTTCAGTATTAAAAAAGAAGAAATTACCCACCTCTGACCTGATTCAGTGGCTTTGTAAAGGTTTACAGAGGTGCATTTTGGAGTGTGAAGGGGATCCATCAATCAATAAATATGCAGTAATATAGTAATCTCTCAATAACTCATCACAATATATGGCTCTTTCTAGTTGGCTCTACTAAAATAATATCCAATGAGACTATGCAATTTTTGGTTCAGAAAAGGGAAGCAATCGGTAGTACTGTACATTTTTTCTGCGGTAATGCGTATTACCCGGCTCAGACACAGGACGCAGTCAGCGCTCAGGCAGACCCCACAACACAGTAACACTCACTAGCCAATCACAACATGCTGCAGAAGTGGCCCACCCGACGCATCAAGCCAACTGTCGCCCTCTCATTCTTTCCATTGGAGCTGTATGGCGAGGACTTATCAGTGCCTTATGCATTTGTGACCCCACATGCTGGCTACCCCCCAGTGTTTTGACTTAGCTTGTGGTCCCTCGTGCCTTGCTCATTGCTGTAATGGTGCGACTTCGCTTGTGGCCCCTCAGTGTTCCATACCCTAGCGCTCTTACTACTGTACCCTAGTTCTGCATGATGGCCGAGTTTGTGGCTTTTGTGGCCGTGCCAGCACTAGGTGAGTATGATTATGATTATATTATGTACTGTACTACTACCGTATATTACATGTACTGTATCAGAACAGAATTGTCTTTAATGTTTGATTTTAGTCTTTTACTCGTGGGTAATACTCTAGGAAAGTTTTTAGGATAGAGGGTCAAGACAGATAGCTTAGGGTGTTGACATATTGTCTCAACGCCAAATAGATAGCCAATTGGGGGTACCAGTGCAATATCTGACATTATTGCAATATCCAGTGGTGGTTGGCTGAATTACACCGGATAATTGGGAGATAACTGTTGGTCAGGTTAGGTGTGGATAAGTTTGATTAGATTAGCATAAAGTAGGTTAAGATAAATTAGGCTGGCTTAAGTTATGAAAATTGAAGTAGGGGTTGGGTAAATCAGCATTAATAAAGGTAATTAGCCCATACTGTGCTAGTGACTTAGATCTACGTCCCCTTCAAAAACGCAGGTGACATAGATCTACTTCCTGCAGCATTGGGAAGTCATTGCAGTCAACCAAAGTAAAATGGAAGGTAATATCGTATCTCACTAAATTCAGACATTTCTCCGCTACGCTTACAACACTGCTTTAGGAGCTGGGAGGCAAGTGAAGTCTTCACAGGCTCACAACCGCTGTGCTCTGTCTGTAACCTTGAAGATTTCAGAGGTCGAATGCCACCAACTTGACTCAATTCACCCTACTTTCTGGCTTTGGTGATTACTTTTATTAGTGTCAGGGATCTTACAAGCCCATTTACCTACAAAAAAAAAAATCCATAATTGGTTCACAAGCTCACAGCCGCTCTACTTTCTCAGTAACCTCGAAGATTTCAAAGGTAGAGTGGCACCAACCTGACTTGATTCAACCTACTTTCTGGCTTTAGTGACTACTTTTATTAGTGGCAGGGATCCTATATTGATGTATTAAGCCCATTTACCCAGGAAAAAAAAATCAAATTCGGCTGGAAAAGAGGGGTATCATTTTTTTTTTTTTTTTTTTTTTTACCGAGAACGGTACGGGTTAAAGGAGTATAGCAAATAGAGGATTGTATTATACAGATGCTGCCATCGTTGCTTGCATAGACTGTAAGGAAAAAACAAGTATACTTATTTAGTAATTCTGTGGCAAAAATTGCGTTCTGGAATGGCATGTCTGTCTTTGGCACAACACAAGATGGCGTCCGTCCCTCCTCGGCGATGTTGGGGAGTGTAAACAGGGACCGCTTTTTGAATGCTTTTCGCCAGTTTTAAACGAGTAAAGAGCATCGACATTTGAAAACACACTCATAAAATACTCAAAGAATTTGCTATCCTTGATTTATTCTAGTACTTCAGTCACTCGTGCTGGAACTGCCGAACATGGGCCAACTGGCCTGCTGCAGTTATCCTCTCTTCTTAAGTTCTTAAGGAGGGAGGGGAGGCAGAGAAGGATACGAGAGGGTGTTTAGGGACAGGGGAGGTAGGTTATGAAGTTAATCGATAGAGAGAGAGAGAGATAGACAGACAAACAGACAGACAGACAGAGAGCAGGGCCGTAATTTCTGGGGAGGCTAGGGGGGCTATAGCCCCCCCAGTGTTTTCTGTATATTAATTTCTCAAAACTTCAGCAAAGACAGAGGTTATAAAGCTGAATATACCAATAAAAAGGAAAAAATACTTAGAGTGGTTTTGTCGAAAATTCAAACAATTCTACTCTTGTTTGAGCGAATATTTCTAAACCTGACGCAAATTGATCCTAAACTAAATCATACTAGTACTTAGATTATGATTATTTTATAATTACCAAAAAAATAAAGCCAGAGTGTGTAGGAACACTGAATCCTACTGCGGGTGTATAGGAACACTCTTGATAAGGGTGCAGCGCAGTGCAACAAAAATGTAAAATGGCCAATTTGTTAAACTTAGTCTCAGTTTGAGATGAAAGTTCAAACTGGCAGAAAGTGAAGCCTTTAATCTATACACCCACCTCCATCACTAAATATACATACCTCATTAAACATCAGCTTTCAGGTAGAATCAAACTGAATAATATCGGATGGTCTGCAAACTTGAGCACTTCGATTTAATTTTAAGTTTGTAGTACGGAGGTATATACATTTGGCCTAGCCCCCCAAAATTCTGTTGAAAATTACGGGTCTGGGGAGAGAGAGAGAGCACACTTTTAGGATACAGTAGGAAGTAAAAGCACGATATTTCATAAACAAGGATATAAGAGTAATCTTTAGTGATGTTAAACAATTCATTAACGCAATGATAATTCATTAAAGTTCATAACTACCCAGTAACTGATTGTTATGGCAGACATGAACAAGATTTGTGATCATACTCGTATGTAGTCTTTTCATATGAGCACAACTATTCGTGTCTGTGGCACAAACGTAACAGTGCATCTCCTCACTCCGCCCTGCTCAATTCTACCGCTGTAATTGACATGGGGGGCATAAAAATGGGCGGGATCAGAACCCTGCAGTCTTACGATTGACAGCGCTACGAGAAAGGCTTTGTTTGTGTCCACACCAAATGCGTACGGTTGCTGGCATGAGTCCTGCATTACTGAAACCCATAGAAGCTCTCGCCATCCTCCCGCGTCCAGTGGGGCCACTTGTACGGATTACAGTGATGCAAAACTCCCACTTGCAACTGCCCGTGCCAGCAAACATTTGGTGTGGATACGACCCTAAATAGGTATAAGTTGTGGATATGCCCTGTGTGAAGGTATGATGGTTCTCGACTGCACGCTTGGTCCACGTAAAAACCATGAGGCTAGGGTAAGGATCATAATATGGGAGAGAAGAAATAAATCTCTGTTGATAAAAGGTTTTGCCATATTGTTTTTGTTCATTAAAGCCATTACAATTTACAATAAAAATGGCATTACCTGAGTGAGTATATGCTTGTAACATGGGTGGGTGAGAATATTATCCTCCATATGTCCCCATACCAACAAAAGTTTTGCCACGATGTTATCATTTTAATATACTAGAGGAAATGTAAATTGTGTGCGAGAATAACACAGTATGGCCGGTATAACAAGACAGTTAAACAAACGAAGGCGACAGCAATAAAAGTAGTTCCTTTAGTTCAACAGATCTTCCAAAAATTTCAGAATGTGGCGACTCTGTGCTCTGAATAGTGAATATCCGTCTTTATATACTGAAACATTACAATACTACATTTTATACAAAACAGAATTCGATGTGGTTACCAATGAATACCGAATTATAATAATGACTAAGTGGCGTTTTAGTTTTATCATTAGAGACGCATTTAAATCACAGGATTTCGGGTGAACGTGACTTGTTTTAAATCACTAGTCATAATCTTACATTATTTATGCACCTAGTCAGTCACAACGGAAAGGGTTAGGCCATCATTTATGTTTTCTTTATGTGTGTGTGTGTGTGTGTGTGTGTGTGTGTAGGGGGGTTGTTTTGGTGTCCATTTTTGTGTGTGTTTGTTTTTGTTGTAAGGAAGCTTGGGGAGAGACTGGAAAAGAGGAGCAGGGGAAAGAAAAGTAAGAAAAACAGGAAAACAGTAAAAATTGAGTGCTGCTGGTTTGGTCACTGCTGTTGCAAGTACATTATTATACTTATTTCCGCTTAAGGGATAAGATAATAGCTGATCATCTGTGTTTTGTCATATATTATAGGTAGATGGTTGATGTATATAAATGTTTAGTCATTTCATATATAATAAGATAATTGTTTTTAATATGTTCTGTAGTTGGTATTATTACTGTACATTAAGTTGGGCTTTTACTGTTTAATTGTATGCTGCTTGCGGACTGTGGATGGAAATTAGTTACCTGCTTCTTTTTTTTTCCCCCCCCAAGTCTTCATAGTGAGTGAAATTGTTTCCAACACCTTAATGTTTGCATGTTTAGTCTCAGGTTCGGTAGATACGTTTTATCTAATGTGTGTAATCTGAGATGGTATGTCCATATGGATAACTGGTGTCAGCGTCAGTTCTTGTTGCCAGAAGAATTTGTTGCACTCTGTTTTGCCTCTCATGTGAGAAAAAACGCAGTGCAACCTGTGCAAGCTGCCGGAGAAACTACCTCAACAACCTAGTGCTGGCAGATTGGCTCCATCAGGCTAGTTTTCGGTTCAGGCTGGATTCAGTGTGCATGGGTACATGAAGCCAACGGTTTCAGTGCGGCACTCGACAGTATCGAGTCAACATGTCAGCCACAGCCGGTACAGCTGGAGATTACCGGAGACTTTGTGTGGACTTAGCAAAGAAAAGTCATCCTTATGGAAAACGGTGTTAGGTTTGGTGTGTGTAACATCCATAAATAAGGATGCAGAACTAAATTTAATCAGTACTCTTACTTCCAACGTCATCACCATCCCTTCTTCACTGAATTTACATGCTGGTATGAAATTTTTATTTTTCAAATCACAACGCGTGTTTATTGTTCCTGTACCAATCTACTTTTTCATTGCTCATACTGACGTACACCCCTTTCTGCTTATTCTATGTTTTCCATCAATTTTTTTCCGTTTTAATTCTCATGGTTGAGACACCCATAATATTATGTTCAAACTAATACCAGATGATTTCATTAATAAGAAAGAGTGTAAGAGTATGAGAGAATTAATACTGGCACCATCAATCCTCTCATGAGAAGAAGAACTGTACCACCTGCAACTGCATCAGCAGCAGTTCAGAGAACGTTGAGTTCCTCTGTTGCCAAACGATCCGGAATAACCATCTGTACTCCACTGTCTCGCAGGGACTAAGCTGTGAGCTTAAGGTACCACCGAGCGTGTGTGGCCGATATCAGGCTGCCTAAATGCGGTCTTTACAGGTGGATGGACAGGCAGGTCTGAGTGTGTATGAGGCCCTTTATATGAAGATTGTTTGATATGTGTGCTGCTGTCAGTTCTGCGACGAGTCTTGGTGCATTAGCGGTTCCCTTACCAGAACACAGGCGGAGATGGTAGGGGTTATGAATCTTGATATTCTGTGTGTAGACGTAGGTAACTGTTCATTATCATCTGCTTTTTTTCTTTTTATTCTGGAAGTTATAGGAAACACATTTGCCTATAGTGGTTGGTATTATCAAGGAGCCGAAGTGTAGTGCTTAGCTTGATATTTGTGTGTCTCCCTGAATAGTGTAACTCAGTTTCGAACCTGGTTAGACGAAGTTCTGTAGGAGAGTTGGTTTAGGGGAAAGAATCAAAGATCAAGGTTACATACTAAGATCAACTCTGCACTGACCCGATTCGTTCTCATTCCCAGAAAAGTTAAGGATCAGAGACGGTGAACATCGAAGGCTAAGGTGGGAGCGCAAAGGCAAATTTTTAGGGTACGGGTATTTTACTCTCAGTGTTTCTTCTTATGTCTTTCTTACTCTCTTCTTTCTTCCTTTATTTATTTTTTTCAGTTATTTTATCGGAGTATAATGGCAGATTGTGTTTACTTATGGTGAAACAAACGGCCAACATAGTATCACATATAATGTCTAAAAGTCTGGTGATCGTTGAGGGTGAAAGTTTTACGGTAATTATTGTATTTTCTCTACTCACCTGGACAACTGACCTACCTGTAATTTCATGTTTTCGGTAATTGTGTATAAATCGCTACTGACCATCGGTTCTGTTAGATTTAAGTCCACACCCACTCATGAATTCCGTCTCAGATTGAGTAATTTTTCTCGTGTTGTCTCTTCCATTTCTTGACAGCCTCACTAACTTCCTCGTTCTACTGTAGTGTGTATATTCGAGTGTGAACTCTCATATGCCTTTGTTTTCAATTATATCACTGATCGCCAGTTCGCGATAGACAATATTAATGAGGAAGTGAAGGAGCGTTTTGGTATGGTTATGGATGTGATAGAAAGCGTTAGGAGAAATACACTGAGGCGGTTTGGTTGTGTTGTCAGGATGGGGAGTGAGAGACTAATTACGAGAGTGTGTGTGACTGAGGTGGGGGGGGG
>JAGKTI010010734.1:0-10981 GCA_018397915.1 Birgus latro
TGGCATTTTTTCTTTTTTCCCCGCCTTAAAATTCGGGTAGGGTAATTTGAGGGGTTCTCTTTATGGATACAGGGCCAGATCATGTGAGTAAAAGAGCCTCACGCGATGGATGACATTGTATGATATTCACCACCATCCCTGTCGCAATCGGAGTGGTCTGGGCTCTGACGTCATAATGTAAACAAACTTGCTGGTACAAATTTACCGGCTTTTGGGATGGATTATTTTTTTTTTATTTTCGCATTCTATGTTCAGATAATTACCCAGAAATCACTTATAAATTATAACATAATTTTCTATAAACAAATATATGCCTAAAATGCTTTAAAAATGAGCCATAATAAAGATACACATGGTCGTCAGTTTTCACGTCTGCATACACACAGTGCTTCGGTGGCGTGACCGTGTTTAAAATGGAGTCAAAGAGAAATACCGCATTCATTTATCGCCCTTGACACAGGATTTAGATGAGCTGGAAGAATTGGACAGTAACTTTAGAACTCTGAAGTGACTAGCGGACTCGGTGAAGAGAGGGGAGAGGATGATATCGTCGATTCCGAAGAGTTTTTAGCCAGTATTTCAAACTCTGGGGTATCAGTGCGTAGTGTAAGCGTAAATAGTAAGCCCTCTGCAGGTTTGGACTGTGATAGTGATGACCAGGACAATGGTAGTTACAATGAAGGGATAGCAGACAGTGACAGTGATGGATTTATTGTCATTTTCGACAAGAATGATGATGAATTAGACCTCAGTGATGATCTAGTACCCTGCTGGTAGACCTGGTAGTGTTTGTTTACGGTTTGTGGCCCCACGGAATATCCTCACATCGGCTGTACCTTCAATAGTGGGTAAGTGAAATGTATTTATTTATTTATTTTTTTATATAGTTCATCATTATCCATCATCCCAAACATAAATCATATAAATGTGACCTCAAATTTCCCGAAACTTTTGCCTCCCGCGGTGTGTCTACGGATTCCAAATTGCTTCACAAAGGGATTAATTCACTTTTGTGTGATTGTGAAGTGTTTGATAGGTGTATGAGTGGAGGTGAAATTAATGACACGCTGTCTTTATGGGAAAATTAACCGCGAGAAATTTATGAATATGGAACCATGTGACTCTAAGGACGGAGCTTGAGCATTATTTACTGTCAGTCTGTATCAGTTTATTTGTATTTATCCATCTGTGTCTCGCTCTTCCTCTGTCTGTATCTCCTGTATATCTGCGTCTGTATCTCCTGTATATCTGCGTCTGTATCTTTTCATCCGTCTGTTTGCCTGTCTAGTTCTTGTATTTATCTGTATCCATACCTACGTGTATCTGTATTTAGCCATCTGTCTCGATCTGTCTGTCTGTTTCTGTCCATCTTCTTACTGCCTGACCCCACATCTGTTGAGAAGTGACCTAACCAAAAACATCTCCAGGTATTTCTTTCCATACTCAGTAACGATCTCACTTCCCACGGCACATAGCTACCCTCCCTTACACAGCATAGCACCATACTCCTCCAGCTCGTTATCGGTCTCCCCGTCCTTCTAACCACTCTCTCACACACACTCCTTGTCATTCTCCCATTGCCTCACTTTCCATCATCTTTCTGTACCACACATCATTATCACAGCTCTAGCTCACTCATGCATATGGAAAGAATGATGAAGGAGTTTAATAGAGAGGCGGTCCAGGTGGCAGTAGGTTGTAAAATGCTGAGGTAACTAATCCAGCGTTACTCAGCAAATCAGGTTTATCCAGGAACGAGTTTGAGTTCTTCCTGATGCTGATCGTCTCGGGTGTTTATTGCCATTTCGTTCCATATAAGCTCTTTCTCGGCAAAACTGATCTGGGCTTGATCGCATGAGGAGGCTGATTGTGTCACTTTCCCTTCATTGCTGTGGGAAGAAATATTCAGTGTCATCATCATCGTCCAGTATCATCATCATTATTATCATTATTATTATTATTATCATCATCATCATCATCATCATCATCATCACACCTATCATCACCATCAGCATCGAAATAAGGCTATCATCATCATCACCATCAAAACTTTTATCACCACCACCACTATCATCAGAACTATCATCATCAAATCATCATCATCATCGAAACGGTCATCATCAAAACTATCATCCCCCCTCATCACTATCATCACAATCCTCACCACCTTCATCACCACCACCACCACCACCATCATCATCATCAGTAACATTCATGCTAACCCTTTTTCGCATCTAAGAGGGCAGGTTGAAATAGAAATAAAAAAAAAAAAAGACTGCTTAAATGTGAGTGAGCTTTGAACACCATGCCTAGCGTTAAGACCCACACAATCATTCGCACACTATTCAGGCCTGCTAAATCCTGGCACCACTTTACGAGCATAACCATCTGCACATTCTTTTCCCCCCTTTGCAGACGGTCTTCATATTCGATTACCATTCCGTCGACAAATTACGGTAGTTATAAAACAGTCGATAACTAGACATAGCGCTCAATCAGAATAGGGAAACTGCACCCGAACTTTGATCTTGCCCCGTGACATTGACCTTTGATTGATCTGTACCACGTTTGGACCGCCTCTTCCCATCTCCACACACAGTTGTTTGATCCAGGTGGAGTTAGGAATTCTTGAGATATTTTCTGCATCCCGAACTTTGACCATGTCCCGTGACCTTCACCTGTGTTATATATGTATCTAACTCTGATCATGTGTTCCCAGACGTACACACTATGTATGTGCCAAATCTGATCCATACCGAGTCCGGTGTTGATAAAATACACACACACACACACACACACACACACAACATACCTACATAAATACATAAATGCATGCAGTGAAACCGGTTTAACCATAATAGCTACGTTGGTGATGTCGAGAATAGCGTCCTATTTCATAGTTCCGTGAATTGTTTTGTGGGGAGAATTGTACCCCCATACTAAAACTATTGCCAGGGTACAAAAGCTTCCACCCGACTTGGACTCCCTGCCTGTACCTGAAGTCTGACCAAAACTGGTGTAATAAAAAAAAAAATCAGTATTGAGATTTAGCGTAAACAAGGCGAGGAACACCTCTGGTATCCGCGCTCGTTGTTGCAGTTGTCTCTGGGGATTTAAAAAAAAAAAAAAAAAACTCGCGCCATGGGAGTTACACCCTGGGTAAAACTTGCCCCGAGTGGAGATCTGATGCCTTGCAAATTTTATTTCCTAGTTGAAAAACAACAGTGGTGAATGTAAGGGCGGTGCCTTCCACACTCCCGGGGCTGCCCCTTGTGGAGGGTAGGGAGTCCACTCCTGTGTAAAACCTGGTTCGGGATGAGGTCTACCACTCTGCATTATTTTTTTCACAAAAAGAAAAAAAAAAGACTAGATACTGGCGTTGTCCAGGATCCTGGAGGCCATCCCCTGTGGACAGCAGCCCTCAGAGGTCCAACCCTGCCTAAAACTTACTCCAGGTGGAGGTCTATAAGTGTGCAGCATTTTGCTTTCCAGGCATACCCTTCATAAGGCATGGACCACATTATTTTGAAAAGTACAGTAACTCACTGAGTGAATTAGTGAATGGCACTGCCAGGGGCACGATATTTGGTCGCCCTTATGGATACAGTAAAAAATGGACAGCATGTTTATGTTTCTGATGTAACCCTATTTGAGGATGACAGTACATGAAGAAAGGTGCACAAGAGTACAGATTATGCCTAAGGCTGCTTACACACTGTCCCAAATCCAGTACGTAATCTCCACCGTATATAAGCCTTTTTTTTTTCCGGCCACAACAAAAGAGCCTTGGTAATATATCCATCATCAGTGGATCACATTCGTCCTTCGATAATGACTAGAATTCGTGGAAGTTTATGTTGACAACAATGTTTACGATGGAAGAGTTGAGAGGTAGGATGGGACTGGAGTGTATTGGTGTTGTGATGAGGAGATGTAGGCTGAGGTGGTTTGGACATGTGGAGAGGATGGGGGATGGTAATTGGGTACAGAGGGTGAGAGGTGTTAATATTGGGGGAGGGGTAGACCGAGAAAGACATGGGACGAGGTCATTAAGTGTGACTTAAGGGTTAAGGGACTGAACAGGGAGGCTGCCAGGGATCGAGCAGCGTGGAGAGTCGCCATTAGGTGACCGAGGCCGACGCATGCAAGCATGTTGGAGCCTTCAAAAACGAAACGAAACGAAACAATGGTGGAGGGCGCTTGGGGTTGAGAGAAAAAAAGGGGAGAGATAGAGAGGGGAAGGAGTAGAGAGAGAGTGAGAGGAGGAGAAAGAGATTGTTTCATTTAGGGTTACTTTGAATTGTGTTTATTCCCGTTTGGTGGTGGGAAAAGTGAAATACAGAAAAAGAAACAGAAGAACAGACTGAATATGAGACAGCTACCGGGACAGAGAAAGAGGCATAGAGGGAGACAGATAGACATATGGAGAGGGAGAAACGGAGGGAGGGAGAGAAAGAGGGAGACATTGAAACAGAGGGAGATGGAGAAACAGAAGGAGGTGGAGGAAGGAGGTGGGTGGGGGGGTAAGGGGGAGACGGGGAAGTGGAGGAAGGGGGGGGATGGGGGGGTAAGGGGGAAGTGGAAAAGCATAGAAAGATTGAGACAGTCGGTGAGTTACATAGAGTTACAGACACAACAACTGTCGTCCTCTTTACTCTTTAGGTGGTTGGGCCTTAATGTGAATACAGAGACTTAAGGCTACTCTGTAATTACACTAGCTAAAGAATTTCATTATTACAGTAGTTAAACAATTACATGACTTTCAGAACAGAGAGAGAGGGAGGGGGGCAGAGGGGGAGGGAGAAGGAGAGGGAGAGGGGGAGGGAGGGAAAGAAGGGGAGGGAGATTTGTGGTAAAAGGTGGGGAACAAGGTCGGTGGTAATTTCATACAATAGCCACAAACAGCCATGGAAAAGGCCATGTTGAGGCAGAGAAACAAATGAAGACAGAGAAACAGAAGGAGGTTGAAAAACGAGACAGAAATAAGGGGCAGAAACAGGACACAGGGAAACAGGACGCAGAGAAACAGACAGGACAGAGAAAGGGATAGGACAGAAAAACAAAGGAGAACAGAGACAGTGGGAGGCAGAAGCAGGAGACAGACAAACTAAGACAAAGAAGGGGAGGCATAGAACCAGAGGGCGACAGAGAAAGAAAGACAGAGAGAGAGAGAGAATTGAGGTTACAGACAGACAGACAAATAGGTTAGGCAGAGGTAGAGAACATAGAGGGTGGGAGGGAGAGGGCTGTGACGAGGGGTAGGGAAGGAAAGGCTGATTATTTGCACCAACCCTCAATTGCCCCGGGGTGATGCCGCCTAGACAGTGACAGAGACAGTGAACAAGGGGGAGACAGAAAGACAGGGGGACAGAAAGAGTGACAGTGAGACAAGAGACAGACATTTAGACAGTGTGAGAGACTAGGGGACATGGAGAAGGACAGCGACAGACTAGAGGACAGACTGGCAGGCAGGCAGAGGTAGACGGAGAGAGAGAGAGAGAGAGAAGACATACAGCAAGACATTGAGAGAGAGCTACTGACTAACTGCCTGATATAAAGCAGTTCAATCAAGCACCCCATTCCCATTTTACAGAAGAGGGAGAGGGCTGTGGTTAGGGGAGGGTGGTGGTGGAAAGGGTCGGTGGCAATCTCCTGCAACAGCCCTAAACAGCCACCACAAGAGGGACATGTGGTGCTGCGGTTCTGATCCAGGTATGACAGGTCGCTAGGGGTCAGTCCAATTACCGCTGAAACCACACCTGGACTCACCTAAACGAATCCCCTGACCACGACAGAAATGGTGACTATGTCCAATTTTGCAGCCGTCGAAGTATTTGGTTCAGCTTATCGTGGTCTCTTCGTCTGAGGCTTACAGAATACTCGTAATCCTCCTTAGGCCCAGTGCTAGAAAGAGGCTTGGATCGTCGTTTGACCCGTGCAGAACAATCTCCTTTAGATAGTATTCACCATCCTACAATCTTCAATGAAAATCTGTCTCCAGCAATCTCAAATGACTACAGAATCCTCAGCTATTCTCTTCTTACCACTGTCACAGGATTTTATTGCTCCTACAAGTGGTCTCGTTTGAGGAATAAAACTGGGTATCATTGCGTGCCAGCCACAGAAGTTCTATAGTAACCTTTTGATATTTTCCTTTCTACTGCATCACGATTTTATTCCGCCTTGGAGTGGTCATTGGTGTGTGTGTGTGTGTGTGTGTGAGAGAGAGAGAGAGAGAAAGAGGACGACGACTCCGGTAACAGGCTAATACTGTTCTTTCGGTGGTCACATTTTTTTTTTAAATTCCTCAAGAAATGTCCACCAGTCGTTTAAAAGTTGTCTCAAAAAACCATTTCTTTTTATGTATTTAGCGCAAGGGTGACCACAAATAGTCTGAGAATCGTAATTTCCTCTGTTAATGAAGCGCCCTAACACCTTTTCGTCACCACTTTATTTTTTCATACGGTACATCTCTTCCTTATTCATGTTAAAAGATACAGATGACATACCGTACAAGAGAGCAGCAAAGTGAAGTATGGAAAATAAATCAGTAAGGAAAAGGTGTTAGGGAACTTCCTGAACCGTCGAGAATACCCACCTGTGTCAAAAAAAAAGTTTCAGTGAAGTATAATGTAGGAAAATAAATCGCTAAGGAAACGATGTTGGGATCCTTGGGGAACTCCCTTAAACGTCTCGAATACCGGTCTAAGTGTTAAAAAAAATCTCGAGCAGACGTCTAATTCCATTCTTAATATGGCCACGCTACTTTATTCAGGTAAGGAGTGGCCCCTCTTCGCCGTGTAAGGGCCAATAGTACATTTTCCTACGTGTCAGCAGTCTAGTATTGTTGTCACAGTCCCGGCGACCCTGACCGTCATTTGTAAGTCTAAGTGATCACCAGACGGCCGTAAAGTGGGGTCAGGGATCACCAATTAACTGGGTGAGTGGAGTACAGGAATGGGTAGTGTATTGCCTGATGTTTATGTATCAAGAGGGACCCTGTGCTGCTAGGGGTGTGGACGTGTGGTCACCTTTCCTACCCCGCGTCTGTCATGACAATGTGGTGTCTCTCTTTCTCACACTCTCACCCGGTTCTTGCATCTGTGAGAGTTCCTTAATGCCTGATATATGCATACTAGATCCCTCAGCTAGTTCGTGTCCTTAAATGTTTCACGTCAGTCATAATGTGATCCTTCCCTTGTACTCTGGTACCCCATTATTGGTGGCCAGGTGTGAGAGAGAGTTTTTAAAATCCTTTCTTGCTATATTGTCATTCCCAGTGCAAGGTTGATAGGATTACCAGCAAGAAGACTGACGTAAAAAAAAAAAAAAAGCTGTGTCTAACGTAAGTCTAGCAATGTTTTCCTCCTTCGTACTCTTAACCTCATCCTGTCTGGCAAGGTGTGCAATTCCCCTAATCCTGTTTGTGTATCGTAGGATGTGTATATATTGAGACACCTGTGTTACTGCGGGTGTAGCCTTCTTTACTACCGCGCGTCAGTCATGCTAATGTGCCCCTCCCTCACGTCCTCACCTCACTCTCGCTGCCCAGGTGTAAGGCGTTCCCTAATCCTGTTGTATGCTACTGTGTTTTTACCCTAAGAGGAAGCTTGGGATAATCATGAAAGAAGCTTAAGAATACAATAGAATAAAACCTTAAAGTACAAAGATGCCGTTAAATTGATAAAACAAATTCCAAGCCTGTTAGAGTTCTGAGTAAACACTGAGTTGCATGATCATCCCAGAAGGAACTTAAGGTTTGGGCAGTCATAATGATATTGCAAAGAAAAATAAAAACAAGTACAAGGAGAAAATTATACTGAGATAAAATTCCGAGTATTAATAGGAATTTAACACAAACCTTAAGTTGTAATTAAGGGGAGGTGACGTTATCAGGTAAACGCTGGGAACAGATGAGTGTCAGGTGACTTCACTAATTGATATGGACGGTGAGGCAAGGTTTGGCGCCACCTGATCTTCCACGCCCGGCCACCTGCACCAGAGAGGGCTGGGTAGGTGTCTCGCCACACCTGTTTCCTAATGCTGTACCTAGCCCTTCTCACTCCACGTACATCTACCTGCACATATTTCCACCTGATACAGTATATATATATTTTTTTTACCTCTACTTGGCCCAGAATTTCGTCCTTTTGCAGCCCATTTCACGTAGCTTAGTGGAAAAAAATTGCTGTAGTTTTGCTGCCTTATCATAGAACTTCCCTGTGACTAGCATTATATTCCTGCGTTAATCTACTGTTACAGCTCAGCATTCAAGATGGAGAGATATCAGTTTTAGGCCTTAAAGTGATAATAGTATGTCTGTAAAATTTTCACTCTACAACACCTGTAGAGACCCAATAGATATCTACAGTGTCTCCGCCAACCCACTTGCTGACACGTAGGGAACACGTATGGATTGGATATATGGTTACCACCCAGCGTTGCAAATTGTTCCCTGACATAGGAAACCACTAGCCGTGTCACTCAGTGTAAAGCCACCTGAAATGGAAAGAAGAGTAATAAAAAGTGACAGGAAAGATGGGAGAAATAGGGAGAGAGGAGGGCAGACACAGAAAAAGAATGACAAAGGTGAAGGAGGAAGTAGGCAGCACTACATCAAGTTAGTTCTCACTGTATATTTTCGTATTAAGACGTTATCTGTACAATTTCCTCAGCAGCACGTGTTTCCTGCATCTGAACACTGCTGAGATCCACATTTCCACTTGGCACAATCCTCACAAATTATGTTTTTCCCACATTAAGACGCACGCTATATTTTTCCGTATCAAGACCAACGTTATTTTTTCCCTCATTAAAACGCATGCATTCTCTGTAATTTCCACTCTTTGCCACACCTGTTTCCTGCCTAAGTTATTTATTGCTCTTTACTCCACGTGTGTCTACCTGCACCTGTTTCCACTTGACATTGTGTTCTCGTTAAAGCTTATTTTCCTGTTAACTTTAATTATTTCAAGACCAGAAACGTCTGCATAATTTCTCCTTCTGTTTTTCCTTATCACCAAATCTGTTCTACCTTGGACTGCTTGCTCCCTTTATTGATGTGTTCGTGCTGTGAATCCTGTCCTTAATCTCAAAACTCATCCTCTCGACATTGTTTATGCTCAAGATTGTGAATTATAAGTGTTAGTTATAGATAAATGGTAAGATATTAAACTGTAGCTACTGTGGTGTTTTAAGTGGTAACGTGTATATGTGGTAAGCTATTTAAGTGGTAACGTGTATATGTGGTAAGCTATATAAGTGGTAAGCTGTAAGTAAGTGGTAGTGCATGTAAGTGGCAAGATGTAAGTAGGTGTGTGAATAAGTTGAATGTTGCAAGAAAGTGGGTGTAAGTGGTACTAGTAAATATGAAGCTGAAAAAAAAAATGGTAAATTGTAAATACGTGGTAATTTGTAATCCTGGATCCAGTGGAGGTGGAGAAGAATGATTGATTTTACCACAGCCCTTTGTTATCAGGAAGGAGGGTTAAATTGATGACTTTTTTCGCTTATATCCGATTCTGAGCATAAATTATAAAGCCCATACCCTGCGTCTAAGCTGTCCTCCTGGGCGCAACGGGTGTGCCTTCACATGTCACCGTATAGGCAAATATACCCACTGTCATACTGAACACATAACAGGGCTTGTCTGATTCAGGACTGGCGTGGTGAAATTTGATGTTTAAATGACATATCGACAGAGCTTGTGGATGATCAGTTAAGAATTTTTGCACGAAACTAAAATATACAAACTATTCTATAACCAAACCCCGATTCATCTCGAGTCCCTCTGATTAGCTGGCACGTAATTTAACTTTCACTGCGAGAGGTTCCGTGGCTGAACAGAATCGTTGGGTAGAGGTAGGACTGGAATAGTAAGGGAGACCGTGGCAGTGTAGGGGGTCAGCTTCATACATTACGAAGGAAACATACCGTAGCGTCGGCGTCTTTGATTCCTACCTGGCCTGGAATTTAATTAACCTCTCTCAGTCCACGTCCCCGGAAGTCCACTCGTGCCACCTGCAATGAATGGGTGTTGAAACTTTTAATTCTTGCGGTACAGGTGAATGGAGATGTGCTGAGGGGTTCTGTAGCGTTACTATGGTCAGTTTAATTTCCACTGGCGGGATTATACCAGCCCTAGAACTTTAATACCAGAACCTTTAATACCAGCTTTAATACCAGAACTTTTATACCAGAACTTTAATACCACAGCTTTTAATACCAGAACTTAATACCAGAACTTTTATACCAGAACTTTAATACCACAACTTTAATACCACAGCTTTTAATACCAGAACTTTAATACCAGAAGTTTTAATGCCAGAACATTAATACCAAGCTGCTGTGTGAATTCTGATGAGCTGTAACCAAGAGGCAAAAGTAATTATCCTTGGTTATTAGTCGAATTTGCCGTGTAATCTGACTATAGTTCGGCATCTGCTGGGCTGAAAGGGGTTAAGGAGCTTTGTTGGGTTGGCTCTCTCTCTCTCTCTCTCTCTCTCTCTCTCTCTCTCTCTCTCTCTCCAGTATACCAGTGCATGGTCCAGTGATAAACAAAAGCGAAAAATCCCCAGTGTTTATCATAACCTCAAAAGATGCCTAGATAGTATTTCCGACAGGCAGATATTTTACGTCTTTGTATGATAGTCAGGTGTAGTTAAGAGTATTTACCTGACCTGCGTGTATGTACGAATTTATGGAAGATCTAAAGAGTATTTACCTCACCTTTGTGTATATACGAGTTTATTGAAGATCTGGAAATAGGAAGAAAGCCATGTAGATTATTTCTTGGTAACTGGAAATGCTTAGAGACAAGCATAGAAAATAAATATGGATAAGCAAGATGTAGACAAGACAGTGATGAGACATAGAAGGATGGAGAGAGGAGAGGAGAGGTGAGCTGAGGAGAGATGAGGTGAGGGGAGGAGAAAGGAAGAGGGAGGGATAGATGGAGGGAGAGAGGAGAGATGAGGTGAAG
>JAGKTI010010734.1:11371-27857 GCA_018397915.1 Birgus latro
GAGGAGAAAGGAAGAGGGAGGGATAGATGGAGGGAGAGAGGAGAGATGAGGTGAAGTGAGGAGAGGAGAAGGGAAGAGGGAGGGATAGATGGAGAAAGAGAGGAGAGGTGAGGTGAGGGGAGATGAGGAGGGGAGAGGAGAAAGGAAGAGGGAGGGATAGATGGAGAGAAAGCTCACACACATTCAACCCAGCCTTGGTCACCTCCATCATCACCAATCTGCCTCGTGGATATTGTTCCCTTCAACAACCAGTATCCTGCCTAGAGGTGATGGTGGTGGTGGTAGTGGTGGTGGTAGTGTTGGCAGGAGCAGTAATAGTATCCTGCCTAGAGATGGTGGTGTTGGCAGGAGCGATGATAGTGTACACAGTTCTCTAACCTCTTCAGATAGCGTATTTCTTTATATCATTCTTACCACCTCTGGACGATTTTATTTAGTTTGGGGAAGCGCTTTCAGTTGCATGGGTTAGATATTGCCTTAGTGGTAGGTGTTAGCGACCATCATCCACACACTTAGAGTGCTGCCTACTTCTTCCCTCACCTTTATCATTCTTATTGTGTCTGCCCTCCTCTCTTCCTTTTTCTCCCATCTTTCCTGTCACTTCTTATCACTCTTTTTTCCATTTCAGGTAGCTTATCATTGAGTGACAACCGTAATGGTTTCCTGTAAGCCAGGAAACCATTTGCAACTTTGGGTGGTAACCATATAACCAACCAATACGTGTTCCCTACATGTCAGCAAGTGGGTTGGCGGAGGGTTAGTGCCCCTCCCCGTAAAACAGCTAACTCAGAGTCAAACGACCACCCCTTACCGGATTATGGTGTCTGACTATAGATAGATAGATAGATGGATGGATAGATAGATGGATATAGCCTTTACTAACCTCTTCGCTCCTATAGGTCCTTGCAAGTGAGTAAAATCATCTGGTGACAGCAAGAGTGAAAAGCAAAAAATAGGTAATTACATAAAGGTTAATCCAAATGGCATGCGATTTTCCATGAACTAAATTATAGCATCTGTTGAGAGTTGGGTATTTGTCGTTTTTAATTCTCGACCAAAATGGCATCGTTGTGGTTCTTAAATTTTTGCTGCCGTGGGTGTCTGTTAGCGTGATAAGGACGTCTGACCTCCGCGGATATACAATGCACATTACGTACTTCACAGCCGGTGGTTTAAGGAAAGCAAACAGCAACAGACCTGAGTAAAATCGTCAGGGAAATTAAGAACAAACCCAGACGTCAACAGAATTAATCAGTTTATAATAAGCTAATAATGGCGTTGGGGGTAACTGTAAGTGGTGGTAAGTACAGTATCATTTATAGCCCTGATAACTGAAGCTGGTGTAGTGGATATGGTGTGGAGAAACTGTAGCTAATGATGGTGTTGGTGACAGTAACAGTGGGTGGTGGTAATTACAGTATCATTTATAGCGCTGATACTGACGCTGGTGGTAGTAGGTATGATGGGGAGAAACCGTAGCTGATGATAGTGTTGATGGCAGTAACAATAGGCAGTGATGACAGTAGCATCGTTGATGACTGTGGTGCTCAAGTTGGTGGTACTGGGTGTGGTTGGGGTAACACTATTGCCGATGTTTATAATTGTGTTGATAATGGAAGTAGCAGTATATAGAGGTGGCAGTTTGTTGATGGCAGTGGTTATTAAGGTGAAAATGCTCCTGGTGTTCATATCTAGTGTTCTTTTTGGCATTTAGGAGGCTTCTTGATGCCCATACTTATTAGCGATAAAATTTGCATATTACACATTGCTATTCTTTTGCCTGTCACTTCTATCTCAATAATATTGATCTGATTTGCATTATTAATATATAGGAAGGCATTGAAGGTGTAACAGGCAAATTAAATCGCTGAGGGAGATGTTTTATGAAGCTTCGTAAGACCTCTCCCCCCCACCAAATGGCCCATTGGTGTGGATGACGGCAGTAAAAGTGAACAAAGATTTGGGTTGTTTTTGCTGATAATAGCGACTGTGATGTAAATTTTACCATAATTGCCAGTAAAGCGTTGATTGTGTGGTTTGTGAGTTCCACTAATCTTTTTTTTAACCATCTCAACATGATAGTCCTTTTTTCCTCGCTGTCTTCAAACGATTATATTTGCCCAGAAGTGGCTTTTGGACTGAAGATGTTAGATAAAGCCTTCATTTATCCTTTCGCTACTCGAGTGATAAAAGATGTGTAGGAACAGTATTAAAATAACACGTCTTCGGGCTAAACGGGTGAAACCTTAATTGCTCAGGTACAGGTGTAATAGAAGTGAGATGCAGATGTTATGATAGGGTCAGTATCTGTAGCACAAACAAGCTCCTGTTTATTTGACACTTTGAGTTCAGCGATAGATAGATAGATTGATAGGTATAGGTAGATAGAATAGATAGCTAGGTTGGTAGATATAGACAGGTATGGATGGATCTAGACAAGGTAGTTTGATATAGATAATAATACTCTATCTCCAATTTTATTTTGCTTAGGAATTACTTTTTGAACAAGAGGAGTTGCATCTAGCCTTCAGTAACCTTTCCAGCACAAGAAATCTTTGAGTGAATAAAATCGCGTGAAGGCAGCGTGGAAAGTGTGAAAAATACTCTTATTAGGGCAGAAGGGTATAAATGAACACAATACTTTCACCAGGAACACAAAACTAGAGTTTAACGTAGTGTGGGTATGGGTTTATTCCCTGTGTGTGTGTGCGCAGTTGACCCTCGTGCGGTGAGGATCTGTCCCTTCTTCCCATGGGGCTAAAATACGAATGAATGTGTGTGTGTGTGTGGATGAGTAAATTGGGAGTGTGTCGTCCTGTCTCAGCTACCTCCCTTTCTTTGGGGGAAGCAGCTTAGATAGATAGGGTATGGGTGGGGTGGCCCTAGCATCTGTATTCAAGGATCACTCCCACAGTGCGATTGATGGCTGTGGCTGTTGGTGAATGCTTATCAGGCTGTAATGAGGGGCCAGGGTAGCAGCTGGTGGAGATGTTTGAAGCCGATTGTGGCCCCATCGCTGCAAAATTATGGCAAGATATAACAGTGAACCCAGACCCACGCAGACAGAGATTCAGATGGAGAGATGGTGTGCAGGGAGATAAGGAGGAACTGGATATAAGAGGGCATGGTGAACTAAAAACTTTGTATTCTAAGTGGCTTGGGAGATTTCGTGGTACCCCTTCCTTTCCGATTTATTCTCTCATTTCACGTTGGTATTTTATCTATCTATTGCCAGACGCCTCAATCCCGTAAGGGGTGGCCACAAACAAATTGCCTCCATCTCGCCCTGTCCCCCGCCATTTCACTGCCCTTCCCCCAGCTCCTGTCACCCTCTTTCATATACCTCATCACTCCATTCCTTCATCACATCCTCGGTCAGTATTCTCTTATATATATTATTGTTGCAGATTCAGTTGATATTAAAACATAAATAAAGTGAAAGAGAAATGTAAGGTTTAACAGGCAAGATAAGTCGCTAAAGAAACGGTGCTAAAAGCCTCCTGTGCCACCTGTAATTGGCTCATAATTTTTACCAACTACACCTGGATCATTAAAGCAGTCAATCATACTAAGCCTCAGTCTTCCCCTAGAAATCGACCCCCAAAAGTCCGTGTGACATCTAGGTGCTCCACTGTACTGCTGGACGAAGGATAAGGGCGAAACAAGCCGGGTCCACCAGTCCTATCGGTCCGAGAGTCGCACCTGGGTTTTTCTGTTCACTACCTGGATGAGGTTAACAAATGCGCCATCAGCTTCCCAGGTAGACAAAAGACAGCGGAGGAGATGCACAGGAGGGGCCGACCCCGATTAGGTAAAAATAAGAAATACAATAAAAAAAAAAATAAGAAGGGGGAGGAGATTTGGTGGTTAAGTGGTAAGGGAAGTGGCCTGTTGTCTGGATTGTCGCGAGTTCGATCCCAGGCTGAGGGAGGAAACGGTCTGATTATTGAATTTCACATAAGCCAATTTTCTGATACTCCCTAGCGTGTATTCAGTATGGACGGTGGGTTTTTAGGGCAGAAGTGGTTACGTGTGAAGGTGTGGTGGCATATAAAGCTGAGGGGCCTGGAGAACGAGGTATCAGATCCATGGCCAGCGTCGGACACACACAAAAAAAGACAATTGCTCTGATACAAACCCTGATAGAGGAAATTTGTGGCAGGCGAGATAGTGTTGGAGATGGCGGCGTTGATGATAGGGGTATTGACGTTGTGATGGTGGTAGCGAGCTGGATGATAGTGATGGCTGTGATAGTACACGAGTATTGATGTTAGCAGGAGTAATGGCAGTGATAGCAGTGATGATACGACCAGCAGACATAAAATTCTACACACACACACACACACACACACACACACACACACACACAGTCGGAACAGAAGCAAGTCTGATCTTTCTCTCCTCTTCCCTGCTGCTCACTTACTTCTGATGGCGTATATTCTTAAATTGAGATAGATTTGGTGATTTTCTGCCCATAGATTTCGCTTTTTGTACGATGCATCAGGAAGGAAAGCGACAGAAATGCCCTTAGTGTGAAGTAGACGAAGTAGAGTAGTAGACGAATTCTCAGCCCCGATTGCACCTCTCATAAAAACACGCAGACAGTAGAACAAGTCTGATTAATAAGAACAATTTGCTGCTAAAGATGAATGGATAGATGTACTCTGGGTCAATCAATAATATTCTTGGCAAGCTTGCTTACCTTTCAGAAGCGCACCTTCATATCTCTTACGGCAAAAATGTTAATGATATTCCTGTCAGGTGAAGCCAAAGAACACCTGACAGAGCTTCCGGGTAGGGGGTCAGGTGTTGGCTGTGATTATCGTTGTTTTTTTTTTCTAGCAACAGATTTTATTATTCCCAAACGTTGATTCTCTTGCGATTTAGTTAAGCGTCTGGCGGATCTTCCTGGTATCGTAGGTGATCGTGTGTTGTAGCTACGGTAAGTGATAACAGTATTTTTTAGGTTGATATTACTGCCACCTGATGAAATTATTTATATTGTGATACTTGTTTGTGAAAGGGTTAGAAACAGGATGGGTGGACTCCTCTGACCTTGGTTGTGTGTGTGTGTGGTGTGTGTGTGTGTGTGAGATCCTTTTTTATATTTTCCTCGTTTTATGCTATTCTATTCCATCACCAGAGGATTTTATGGAACTTACAGGTGACAAATATTACTAGAAGGAAAACGAAAAATACTCCCTTAATTCCTTCACTATCAAAGGCCTTCCAGACTTAGCTGAATAATCTTTAAGTGAATAATCTTTAAGTGAAGCGTGTGAACCTTGGCGTTGTTTTATTGAGGAAGCTGAAATAATGGATGATCAGAGTTTGTTTTATTTTTTGCCATTTCAGTACAGGAACGATTATATGATTTGTACTGCCTTCAGATGAGATTACTGAGCTTTTGGCAGAGCTTTATTAATGAGGGAAATACACTTCCTCTTTCCACCGTTAATAACACTTCCTCATTCCACTATACACCTGGCCTACACCTGTGCTCTGCAGTTATCAGTTTTACCTGCCCTGCTTTCCATCATTAACCTGGTGCCATCTCGCTAAGCTCATGAGAGAGAGAGAGAGAGAGAGAGAGAGAGAGAGAGAGAGAGAGAGAGAGAGAGAGAGACTTACCTTCCCCTTTGCAATCTCAGGTATAATATGACCAAACTGCAATATCACCCTTTCAGTCCAATGACCTATTTGCTATTTTAGTTCTGACTAGAGAGAGGGAGAGGCCAAGGATGAGATGGAGGGATGGAGTGGAGAGGTATATGAGAGAGGTGGGTGTGAGCTGGGAGCAGGGCAGTGAAATGGCTGGGGACAGAGCGACATGAAGGAGATTTGTTTGTGGCCACCCCGTACGGGATTAAGGCCTCTGGCAATAGACAGATAGATAGATTCTCCGTACAGTGACCACTCCATCCCGTCCCGTCCTTGAGCACCGGTATTCAAAGGGAGTCATGAATCAATTGCTTCGTATGCTGCATGAATCACTGCTTCAAACGCGCCGACTCTTACGCCTCTGTTTTCCCTCAGTATTATCATCTCGTGTATTTATAAGGCGTCGTGAAATATACTTGATACGCGTGGAAAATTTTGATCGGCGTCTTGGGAAGTAATATTAGGGATTGTCTGTCACTCATTTATGATAGTGGTTTATAGAGAGCTTCAATAAATATTCATTGTTATGGACATTGCCGATTCATAGGGACATTGATAGATATTTATTCCCCAAAGCTTGTCCTCTCGATATGAAACTCGTGAAATATACGCACATTTATTAACCTGCTCACTAAAAGGACTTGTTTTTATCGTCAGTCGGCTTCAGGTAAATTTTCCAACACAGGATAAATGAACAGAAGTGAAGGGTTCCGCAAAGGCTGTATCTATCGAAGTGTCTTTCCTGGTCCGAATAAAAGAGTTGAAATATAAAGAAAAGAAATCAGTCAATAGATTCAAGTCTTTCATTAAACCAGGAATCAAGGAGGTGAAGGTGGAATTATTTTTACATCATTATTGCAACACATGATAGGAAGATTTAAAAGTTTGACGTTTTTATCACTCTGCTATTGACCTGTGTAGAGTAGAATGCAGTTTAACTCTCTTATGTCCTTATAACTGTTTTAAAATTTACCATCATAATTTTCAGACTAGCTTAAGCCTTTGCAAACTCGCTGTACAGTCAGGAAGAAAAGCTTGCCTAGTATTTCACCTCTACGTCTGTCTCCTCTGCTGGCTAATATTCTTAAACAGGGAGAGGCGTAGTGTGTGCCCCAGCCCAGAGAGGGGAGGAAAGTGACGAGCATCCTCCAGTGTAAAGCAGACTCTGTTGAATACGAAAACCTCATCCTTAACTGTACATAGGCATATATTATTCCCTGGTGGAGCTACGGACGTGATGGTGTGCACGTCGCGTCTCATTGGCTTATCTGCAGGTGGAGTGGGGAAGGTGAGGCAGGCAGGCAGACATAGAAAGAGGGGCGCTTTCTCGAGGCAGTAGGACATACTTTACAGACATGCACAAGGAAGTAGGAGACATGCGCGCAAGAAAGGACACGCATACACATGTACAAGAAAGGAGTCGCACACACACATACAGACACGCACACACATACACGCACACACTCACACACACACACACACACACACACACACACACATGAAATATAACTCGCTATTAAAGACACACATACCTACATCACAGCCATAAATTACCCACGAAATTGGTATCAGTTCATGGGCACCCAATTATGCCTTAAAAAAAGAAAGTAATTACCACATACACATATCAAGAAGTAGTTAAGGTTATTACTCTGTGGGTAAAATAGACGAGTTTGCCTTAGGTTAGAGGGAAAATAAGGAGCTGTCAGAAAGTTAACAAACATCTCAACCTTTCGACTTAATAAGCACTTAAAACCCTGTAGTTAAAGCTTGTTTGGTGGACTGAGAGAAATTGCAGAAGTAATATTAAGCTGTTTACTTGGATTCTCTTTTTTTCATTACCATAAGGCTGGTATAAGTTGATGTCATTTAGGAAGGATCTGTATTATCGTCTAGTTATCTACAGCCAGACGCCTCAATCTCGTAAGGGGTGGCCACAAATAAATCGCCTCCACGTCGCCCTGTCCCCTGCCATTTCGCTACCCTCCCCTCATTAATGTAAGGCTGTTGATTAAGGCTGTGGTTTTCGCTTGTGTTAAAAAAAATCCTTATCTTACACAACATACCTGGTTGTAACAAGAAAACTAAGGTATCGTACTGTAGGGGTTAAACACACACTCTCTCTCTCTCTCTCTCTCTCTCTCTCTCTCTCTCTCTCTCTCTCACTATCTAATCAGTTCAAGCCTTCGCAATACTCAGGACCCAACTCTATGTAGCAGCCTAATACGGAACTCTGACATCCACAGCTTGTCCTGCCCACGTTTGGAAGTCCCATGCACAGAGCCACTCCATCTTCATCCATTTTTGTCTAAGGTGGGGGTAGGGAGGGCAAGAGAGGGAGGCTGGGTGTGTGAGTTGGCATCTAAACACTCTTGAGACACATGTGACGTTAGGTGGAATGAAGGTTGGTGCTGGAGAGGGATGCCTTCGTGTGGTGACACTGATATAACTAGGTCGACTGCCTGGTTGTATAAATATCCCTCAGATATTTCCATTTCCCCCTAAAAGGAGGATGGTGAGCTGCAAGAGATGATCAGTTTAAGTCTGCACTCCACCGGGTTCACGTTTCAGATGAACTACTACTACTACAACTGGACTGAAATACTTTAATGGTCATCATGAAACTATTGACGGTAACAGTATCAGCACATACAGGCTCTTACGCATTGTTTTTACACGGAGAAACTCATTCGGCGTTAACTAGAATAAAATGCTTGAAGGGACGCGACCATGTATTTTGATCAGCATATAAGATGAAAAAGTCGCCATAGCAATTGACCATAACCATTAATCTGTTTTGTCTCTGGGATTATTTTCTTCGCCCTGGTTTCCCTGTAAGATATTCAGTAGCAGCGTGAGTAGAGATGAAAGTATAAGCACTCTCTCACCCACCTTAAGTGACGTCTGTGATTATGACTGCAGAATTAAGGATCCGAGGCAATCTTTTCCATAAGTAGGTCACCTTTTATTTGGTTATGAATATTGATTGTCTGTTGGCGCTGTTAATTTTGATATTTTCCCCGATTTGGTTATAAAGTGCTTGGTACCTGTATAATTAAGGTGTAAAAAAGCAGTTATATACGCCAGGTGACCTATATTTAACGCCCCTTTTCCATTCCGCCTGGCGATTCTTCTGCTCTGTGTTTTCTGTGTCTACCCAGCATCAGTTAATCCTTTCCTAGTCTCTCTGCCACACTGACACCCTCACCAGCTCAGTGGACCGTTCCCGCAACACATAATTTAGCATCAGGCGAATTTAAGTGGACTTCTATTGACTGGCCAACTTATATATAACTTAGGCTCAGGTAAGTTTCTGAATACGAATGGTAGTGTGGTAGAAGTGGTGGTGGTGGTGGTAATGGTGGACTGCATTACACTCAGTACGTGCTTCGCCTCACGGCCACACCACCAGACGCTGCATCAAGCATACATGAGCAGTCGCCTTTAACCCAGTGCATGACCCCTTCAACTACAACTTGACTCAGCACCCTCCGTATCCCCTTCATGCTCCCTACACCAATTGATTCACCTTCTGGGCGAGTCTAGAACACCTGTCACTTAATATTTCCTTCGTTTAGTCCTTCTGGGTGTGTTTATTTCCCCAGGTGTGCCTCTCGTTCGCAGAATCCCACTTTGATCAGGTATCTCCAAATAAACACCAAGACTAGGCCACCCACACTTTAATTATTATTCTCAAGACGCACGCCTCAAGCCTTACCAACTCCTCCCCGGCCAATTCTGACCTTATTTCGCCTCAGTCAGACACACCAAGCATACAAATGGCTTGGCGCGCCCCCAGGATGATGCGAGAGGCTGGGTGACACGAATGACAACTTAGCTTGACTCTCTCTTCCTCCTGTACTGACACACCCAACTTCCTACATGGACTGGGGGACGGCTGGCGGACCCTCCTGATCTCCAACACAGCAAGCAGGTGTTCATTCTGTAGCTAAAGTCTTGTCTTCCCTGCTTCTCTCTCAGCCACAGACCCAGGTGTATAATCTGCAAAAAGGACTCGTTCCCTCTCTAGCTTTTCTCTCTCCCAAAGCACACAGGTGTATAATCTGCAACTCTAGTATTCTTTCCTGCTTTACTTTCTGCTGTGTATAATCTGCTAAATTTTTGTCGTCTTTCTTGGTTTCCTGTCTGCCACACCACAGATGTTTATTTGGTAGCCAACCTCCTGTCCTATTTACTGCTTCTCATTGCCATAAAACACAGGCGTTTATTCAGAAGCCAGTCCTGTAGTCTTTCCTGCTCTTTCTTCCACATCACACAGTCGTTCATTCCCTGGCCAGAATTTCGTCGTCTGTCCTGCTTTTCATTCTGGCACAGTACGCAGGTGTGGTGTTCTTCCTCCTGCATCTGCCTACCACAGCAAACAGGTGTAGGATATACAAGTCTCTCTCCTGCTTCTTTCCCTGCCACAGCTCACAAGTGCATATCGGCAGCTAAAATCCTGTCGCCTCTCGTGTTTATCTTTCTATTAAAGTACAAAAGTGAATAAGCAACAGCAAAATTCCTGTTCTCTATTTTCGTTTTCCCCCTTTCAATGGACTTCGAAATCGGTTATGTGAATCCGCAGAAGCCGACTTTGATGACAGTGTTCTTTGGGCAAATAGAGTCATTACTGTGTGGCTGCTGGGGAATGACTAGCCTGATTTTCAACGTCGATGAGGAGAGAAGCAGGAAATACAACAGGGTACTTGCTGCTGATTATACAGTTGGATTCAGTAGCTCCATAATAGTTTCGAAGCAGCATCGAAGCCGAAAGAGAGCGTGCCTTTCGAATCGGAAACAGTTACTTGGAATGACATCTCCCGTTATCAGTTTGGGATCTCAGATAATGCCTACCTGTCTTGTCTGATGCTTCATCCTACCTGTCTTGCCTGATGCTTCATCCTACCTGTCTTGCCTGATGCTTCATCCTACCTGTCTTGTCTGATGCTGCATCCTGTAAGAGATATCCTCGACAACAGGACCTCGGTAATGACCAGTCTTCCAATGATACACCACCCTCCCTCACATTCAGGTAACTTATCTCTTCATCTTAGTCTCAGTCCCTCTCATCCCCTTCTAGCCAGCTCGTCATGGGAGTATTGTTAACCTCTTCATTGGCATGTCTTATTTCTCACTTTATACTGACACGGACGATTTTTCTCAGTGAAGGTGTGGATTTTCGGAGAGGTTAGATAAGCCTTCACTGACCCCCTTCACTGCAAGAGGTCGTTTCAGAGATGAGTAAAATGGCCTGGAGGTAACAAGAAAATAACAAGTCACAGGATTGAAGGTGTTGAGGGATCTTGACTGTACAATATCAGTCTTCCCTTAGGGCCTTAGAGACAAAACATAAAACAGGCCTGGACCGCTTGGGATTCACTCCTGTAAAACAAAATATGGAAGAGTTTTATCAGGGGGCAAAATTTAGCCTACGTTTCCACCGCTTCTACATCACACTTTGAGCACGTCCTTCACAGCCCTTCCTGACGCACCATAGAAGAAAATCACTTAGACAAATATACCAAACCTTTCACAGCTTGTTACCATTTGCCCGCAGATAATATTTGAAGTAGAGGTGAAATATTAGGCAGAGGTACAGGCAGGGGAACATACCAAGCCTCTCCCAGCTCAAGAAATCCAACTGGTGAAGGGAAAAAGAAGAAGGGGTGAAATATTAGGCAATGTAGTGGCTAGGGAAACATATCAAGCCTCTCTCGGGTTCAGAATATTAATCTGATGAAGTTAGAAGTAAAGGTGAAACGCAGGGTGACACATATATATAACGCTCCTTTTACACTGTGCCTGGTGATTGCTTGTGTTTTGTGGGGACGGCTGGTTGTTTATTCATTACCTACCCTGCACCGTTCATTCAGTATACTCCCAGTGCCACAACCATGCCCACACCAGCAGACTGAGAGATAAGGTACAACCACGTGCGTTTTTGGTGGAACGCTTCCTGGCACGCCCTGTAGTGAGCGAACTTTTGTCCACGACTGTACACTAACCACGGTGGGAAAGATAATATGAAGGAGGGCCAGTCCGCTCCAAGCCAGGTCTGGGCCCGGTCTCCCTTAATTAACTGCAAAGTATATAGCGCGGGCCGTATTGAATCGCTTTTTTGTGGCGGAGAAGATTAGGGCCTTGTTCCCCCTAATCATACATATCTGACAATCGTACATCTAGGCCGGTTTATGGAGAGGGCAGCGTGATGGCCTCCAAGGTGGTCGTCTGCCTTTGGGGGTTGTACGAATCTTTTTATAAATTTCCTTTTCTTTTTTCTGTGTCCTCATTCATTTCTGCCACACCCACTGAACAACAGAAAATTTCAAGACCAGATTATGGGCCGGATCTGTCTGTCTGAGCCGTTGTTTATCTGTCTCACTGTTTGTTTTCCTGTCTATCAATGAGCATATATGTCCGGCTGGTCGTCTCTCTGTGTTGGCTATCTAGCTGTCAGTGTATCCATCTAGCTATCTATTTATCCAGCAATATATGTGTTACTGTTTGTCTTTGTATCTGTGCGTCTGTATCTATTTATCATTCTGTCACACATCCAGACTGGTTAATGGAGATGTCTGGTTGTTTCCCCAAGGTGGCTCTCTTCCCTTAGTGTTTTTTTTTTTCCATTTAATTTTTATTCATTTCTGCCTCCCTAGTTCATCATTAGAAAGCGTTCAGAGTAGATTGTATACAGGTATCTCCCTCTCTCCAATAAATTCACCTCTCCTTCCCTTTTCCTCACTCGTAATAAAAATGGCTCTTCAGAAGCGATCCACAGCATTTTACTTTCAATATAATGAGACCTCGAGGGATAGGGAGACATGAGTGGTTGACAGGAGAGCAAGAATTAAAGATAGGAGGACGATAGAGAGGGATAGGAAACTGTCTCTTAACATTTATCGAGGATTGGCAGCAGTTTGAACCATGCGCGGAGAGGGGTGGTGGGGAGAGTGCCATTAGATTTTATAAACAAACGATAAATGATGCGGTGTATAGTATTGTGCTGGGTATACTTGTGGTTGAATGTGTTTTTTCGTAACTCGCAAACACTATACTCCGCGCGCGCGCGCACACACACACACACACACACGTTCATGAAGAGGGTCCCACTCCGGCTGAAAACGCTACATTCTCCCCCTACCCCTAGCCCCCCCCCCCCCCCCCCCCCCCCCCCACACAACAATCCGTGAGCATCGTTTTCCTTCCATACCAAGTTCCTTTACTGCTGAGCCCATCCCGGTACTGAGACCTATTTATTTCCTTCTACTTCCCCAATTTACCTGATTTATACCCACTGTTCCTGTGTATTAAGTTTGTGTTATGAAGGTGTATCATCTGTCTGTCCCACATCTGAATCCTTCCCTGTTCATGCCCTCCATACATCACTTTAAATCATATCGCGAAGGTGTAAAGCAGCTCCTAAATCTATCTATTGCCGGACGCCTTAATCCCGTAAGGGGTGACCACAGACAAATCGCCTCCATGTCGCCCTGTCCCCCGCCATTTCACTGCCCTGCTCCCAACTCACACCCCCCCCCCTCTCTCATAAACCTCTCCACTCCATGCCTCCATCTCATCCTTGGCCTCCCCTTCCCTCTCCCCCCCTCCACCTCACTCACACTCTCCTCGTCAATCTCTCACTCTTCATCATCCTCTGTACATGGCCAAATTCTGATGTATATTTTTTAGAACTAGTGATGAGGGCAGTGTGTATTTTTTTTGTTTTACCTAACTGCTGCATGAACTTTGTAAGGTCTTATTTTTTCAATCTTTTTTTACGTATCCAACAATAGGCATAGACTGACAGTCCTCCCAAGCACCTTTTATAGTGTCACTCTGCAAATCACCGCTCATACAAGGTGAACGTACTGAATACATGCCAGAACTGGTAAATGATGCTAGCAAGAGTATTTTTCGTGAAACATAAGTACAATTGTGGAAATTCGTAAAGTAATTTAGCCTAAGGAGATTCAGAATCCTAAAATGTTGTCATCCGAGGCTGGTAATACTTGTGCCACTTTTCTACCGCATTACCACCACCCTCTCTTGGACTAATTAGACCTCACCTTCACACCTGTTCCACATATCACCGTCAGAACCTGGGGAGAGAATCTGGGGACTTCCATGGATCTTTGGGAACTCTCTTTTCAGAATTTGGGTGTCAGTTCTAGCTTCCTCTGTACCATGTCCCTCATTCCCTTTCAGCACATACTAGCACCTTATGGTTGCTCCTCAGTGCTGTTCCATCCCTTTAGGTAACTGCTCCTTCCCATTATCCGACCTATATATGAAGTCAGTTTTAGCTTCCACTCATTCTTAGCACATTCTAACACTGTATAAATGCTCCTCAGTGTTGTGCTATCACTGTAGGTCACTGCTGCCTCTCCCTATCCCACTAACATTCGAAGTTACTGAATCCCATCTACATAGCATCCACCTTCCGTCCCTCTGACCGCCATCCCCCCGCCCACATCGAATACAAAACAAGGTAGGTCCCTCTGCCCAATACCCTTAGACAGCGAGGGTCCAATCCAAGGCTGAGGAAAATCGTCTGGAGAATACGAAGAGTTTAAGACGTCTCGCACCATTACAGAACGTGAAAAATCATAAATTAGACGATTTTACTTAGCCTATGAGTGGTTCTTTCCCATGTAAGGATTGTGATACCTTGGCTCATTCCCAGTATCTGTTCATTACCGTCCCTCGTTTCCTTGCAGCCTCCAGACTTTTCTTCTCAGCTGAAAAATGTCCTGTAGCCGTGTAAGTCTAAGGATTATAAATATCTAAAACTCCAGGTAAACGCTTATCATGGTAGGCGTGAACACCTTCCATCCGTACTCATGTAGAATCCAATTGTACATTACCATCTTTTATTGCCCTCGCTACGGCCAGACCTTTATACCTGGTCGTCATCTGAGAATTTAAAATACACGTAAATATGGTGTCTTGATGGGTTCCAATCCTTTATAGCCCCACCCTGACACCATCCACTTATACACTACCACCCCTTCATTAGCCCAAGCATAAGATAACTGCTATATTTTCGCTAATGTCAGTGTTTTATACGTATGAAAGAACATTTACGCAGAGAAATATTTACCTCTGGATTCCGGTAGTAAATGCGTGTTACCTTAGGCTCAAAGACAAAGACCCTCTGTTTTCTTCCCCCTTCCAGCATCCCTCACACAGTTGGTTATTCTGTTTTGGCAAGCACAAGAGAAGCGATGTGTTCTTACTAATTTCAAATGATTCCACTCAGACGCGTGTCAATATATGCTTGCTCACTTTCCATCCCCACCCTAGCACCATCCACCTATCCCTACGTTTTACTCTCGCTGATGCCACACTATTAAATTGGGGTTATGAGTAGTGTGCCACCGAGGATTGAAATACATCCTGATTCCTGTAAACGGGTGTCATTATAGACTTGAACACCATCCTACCGTACCCTGCTATCCTTCACACTACCTTCCATTCTTGCCGGTTGTGTATTCTTGGCATCGGCGAAAGGGTTCACCTGAGAGAGTCCCTTTGCATCCACAGGGTTTAAACTACTATCAGATTCTACTTGAACGTGTGTCATTATAGGCTTGAACACCCTTTTCTACCCCAGCAGTCTCCCGGTCACCATCGCCCTTCATTATTCCAGCAAATATTCTAGGCACAGTCTAGTCTGTTATGCCTGAGAGAATCTACATATTCAGAGGGTTAAAAATGTTCCCAGTGTCGTGATAAGCTTTGATACCTTCCCATTCCACCTCCTAAGCTCTGACACCTTCCCATCTCACCTAAGCTCACCGTCCCTTCTCACCTCCCAAGCTCTGACACCTTCTCTTCCCACCTCCAAAGCTCGACAACTTCCCTCCCCACCTCCTATGCTCTGACACCTTCCTTCCCCACCTCGGAAACTCTGACACCTTCCCTTTCCACCTTCATAGCTCTGACACCTTCCCTCTCCACCTCCATAGCTCTGACACCTTCCCTCTCACCTCAGTAGTAATCACCCATACACAACCTCTCATTCGTTAGTCCAGGCAAATATTCTAGCCACTGACAAATTTATTCGCCTGAGAGAATCCTTACACAGAGAGTCAAAAATAAACCAGGATTTAAGCCAAACCCCCGTCATTTTAGATTTGAACATTCCCACCGTAACATCATGTCTCGTACACCACCGTCCCTCCCTTATTCCAAGCAAATTATCCTGAGCACAGACGATTTTTTTTTTCCCATCTGAGAGCAACCCTACGCATCCAGAGGGTTCAGAGTACATCCAGATTCCAGCTAAACCCGTGTCATGATAGGCTTGAGCACCTCCATTCTCTACCCCAGCTGAATCCCTCGTACAGTACCGTCCCTGATTCCCGGCACAGGGTAAGAGGGGCCCAGGTGGCCATGCGTGCGGGCTGGGGGTGCGCATACAGATGGCACCCTCATCCTTGTTTACGAGGGGCATGCGCAGAAACCCATATTTGCGCGGACAGACGCCAGGTTCCATATTTACAAACCTGGCCTGCGCATACATGGATTAAATGCACATTGGTCTTCACTCAGTTACATTAGCTTTCAGAACCAGACTTTATTAAATGGTAGGTTACGAAAAATAAGTAGATTTGTGATACTGTAAACTGCCAAGGGAACGTGCGCATCTTGCAAATTAGCTACGATTCTTGATAAATATAAACTCAGAAGAGGAGGAAGACAAGAATGAGCTTTGGGGAGGAAGATGGGCATGGGGAGAGGAAGGAGGGAGAAAGGGAGGGAAGGGAAGGGGAAAGGAAGGACCGAGGGGGAAGAGAAGGGGGAAGGGATTGAACTGGAAAAT
>JAGKTI010010735.1:0-10181 GCA_018397915.1 Birgus latro
GAGAGAATGTAATGAACTGTTTTGTAAGGTCAAGAAGGTAGTAAGGGGTGATAATGGAAGCAGTAGAGGAGTGAACGACAAAAATGCCAGGTTGTTGGTAAGCACAAGGGGGTGACCTTAAAAAAAAAAAAAAATCGACTCTTTGTGGTGTCAGGGGGAAAAAAAAAACTTGGGACATACAGATGAATTACTTCTTTAAAAAAGTTTTAATTTTTCAAGCAAGCAGCGATTAAAAAAAAAAAAAAAAGTAACTGCAACAAGTTACATGATAAGGATGAGTTTGTTATTAAACCAATTTTTCACAACCACTGAATGCGTCTAAGGCAGCTGGACAGTGTGAAAAGTGACGTCAGATTGCCCACTGCCAGGGAATGAAAGCCCTAATTTACTGTGGATACTGTACTGGCTGCTTTCTTACATCCACTGAATAAGTGGTTACTGTCATGAGGCAGGCAAAATCAATGCGCATGTTCAGTACTGACAGTGTGTGTGTGTGTGTTAGAATCAGGTCGCTACCCAGAACACACACACACACACACACACACATACAGGATACATGTAGGCTACAACTATTATTTATTAAGAAGCCAAGGCCGCGAATCCCACCCTGGGTATGATTATGTTAGTGTTCCGTTGTTTTTTATGCATCTGTATAAATGCCTTGAGTCATCACACTTCCTTTCTGTAACTGGGATTGGGAAGCAAAGTGGTTTCCTTGCAAAGCCAACCCACGCATTTGGTAGACAAACCTTAGGAATGCATTACGTGGCTTTCCCTTCCTCTCCCACCACGTTCTTCCCTCTTCTCTCCCTTCCCGTCCCCCCCCTCCCCCACTCTTTTCTCTCCCTCACGTCATTGTTTGTTCTCTTTTTCCTCCCTTCTCATCCCTCCCTATCCTCCTCCTCCTCTCCTTCTCATCTTTTGCCTTTTTCTTTTCTCGTCTCCACTCCCTTCTTTTCCTCCTCTCTTCTCTTCCATCTTTCCCTTTCCCTTTCTCTCACCATGCATCTTGCCCTCATCTCCTCATCATCTGGCCTTTTCCTCCATTCTCTCTTCCCTCCTTTTCTCCTCCTCCTCTCTTCTCACCCCTTCTTCCCTCTCCCCCTTCTCTCTCCCTCCCATTCCCACTTCCTCCTCTCTCCTCAGCCCCGCCCCTGAAGCCCCACGGTGCCGAATATGCTGAGTACCGAGGCCTCCAATAATACCTGACCTCGAAACCCAAACAATGGTTTATTCTTAGGTGCTGCAGCTTCAGGGAGTTTTGCACGGCTCGACAAAAGGCACGAACCCAAAACAAACAAGCACAAGAGAGGTAGAAATGACTGCTGTGACTATAGGCTACTCTTTGTACCCTAACTTGGCTCAGATTATCGTCCTTTTGCAGTTATCACAGTCTTGTATTTATTTATTTATATTTTTGTTTTAATATGCGCTCCTGTCTATTCATGAAGTGTGCAGTGGCCGTGTGCTTGAAGACAGGCGTATCTTCAATCATTCCCACACGCAACCTATGCTTAGGGAAGTTTATAAATACTCGTACTGTCCCTGAAGGCTGAAAGTGCTCCTGTGAAAGATATTGTTTGGCTGATGTGACACCCGTATATGTAGTCAGTCAGTTAGTCTACATATCTTCGTTATTTCACTTTCTTGTCGCATCCACGGGGGCGGGAGAAAGTGATGGAGAATCCAGTCTATGTCCCTAACAGTGGCACTCACTCGCACAGTCACTCTATCGTTTTGAAAGATGGAGTCCAAGCCGTATGAGGCAAGTCTTGAAGGATGGGGTGGAAGTATAGCGGTGCGTGTGGTGTGCGTCTGGGGCGTGTCTGGGATGTGTCTGAGAAGATTATTTTGTCCCTCTCCACCACGGAGCTGTGTCCTGCCGGAATAGCCGTATATAACACAGCGGGGTCAGGGCAGAGGACGGGACAGGTGGTTGTACTGGGACGGCCTGTGAGCCAGAGAGGTATGTTTAAAATGCTTAACCAGTCAAATATTTCTTTACCTTTAGAATACAGGAGCCTACCAAACGTGTCCTTTGTCTGTCTATTTACCCTATATGCACAAACCTTTACAAACTGAGCAGCTAAAGGGAGAACAGATCATTTGACAGAAAATAACGGTACAACAACAGAGAGAAGATGAATAAGTGTCGTAAAGATATGAGCAGCGTTTGATATAGGCCTACCCAACTCCGGAGAATTGGTTCGGGCCGCACTAACGTGGCTTGGGAGGCGCCGTAGCTTCTCTTATGAAGCGATTTATCTTGCACTTTAAACAGTAACTTTCTCTTACATGTCATTTATGCTATTTTAATATCCAATAGTTTGTGCATCGGTAATATACAAGATGACAGGTGTAATGTACAGAATCATTCTCAAAGGAAGAGGTGTTAGGAAATCCTGGAAGCCGCTTAGAATATGCCCCTTTGTCCACTGGTTCTGGGTGGCGACTTTATTCAGCTGAAGTGAAGGGGTTTATCAAGGCCGCATCCACCTCCTCCAGTTCCAAAAGTCTAGGTTAATTAAGGTGACGCTGTTTCCTCTATAGACCATTGCAGCGGCACGGTATAGAAATGCGTAACTGGGCTGAAGGGGTAACGGAAGAATAGCCTATAGCACGTCTCCTCCTCCTCCTCCTCCTCCTCCTCCTCCTTTCTTCTTCTTCTTCTTCTAGCTCTGAAGGCGAATATCTAGGGAGAAAGAGAGTGTCTGCCACCTTTGACCACTAGTCGTATTTACACTCAATATTTTATTTTATTTTTATTATGTATGTACGTATTTATCCATTTACTTGCCTATTTTATATTTCATCTATTTATTTATACTTGGTTGTAACATACTGCAGTGACGTCATGCCAATGTACCTGGCATCCTTTACGCAACTGGTGTGGACGTGACTCCCGCTGGCTTATTGTGCTCGCGTGACTGGTGACGCACTGAGGGAGGGACGGTGGCGAGGGAGGGTGAGGGATTACGATAGGGGGAGAGGAAGGCAGAGAGAACTGCTGTGTGCACTCACTCCACTTCCACCAGCACAACACCACGTCTCTCACTCTGCCCCTCTCTCTCATGTGCCACACGCCGCCCCCGCCACACCTCACACGGCCGCCACTCACCCACACGCCACTGCAGACTGCACAGCAAAGTATTTTGATTTTACCATCAACTTCTGAGATCAGACGAAGAACGCAAATTGTTTCGTCCACAGCCACGCATAAACTGCCAACTCTCAGTCCCAGATTGAAGCCGGACTGACGCCATATTGACCTCCAGCACTTACCTCACTAGCCCACCCGGTCAAGTAAAGGCTGGGACATTCGTAAAATAATTCCTGATAATTTTTAAAAAAGTTTCTTGAACTACACTGACTCAAAACCGCAATAACAAAAGAGAGAGACACAGCCTATATTTATATATTAATAATGCACAAAGCAAGACAGTCCAGTGAAACAAGTCGACACGCATAACTATGTAACTTAACGAACAAAAAAAAACAGTGTTGTTATTCTTGTACTCGAAACGACTTAACAAAACCGATCGCAAATACGAATAAAGCTGCCTTAATAACAGATCTTACAAAATAGTAACCATGAGCTGACGCAGGATCAAGAACTTACAAACACCACTGTAACTTAAAGAAAAAAAAAGAAAAAAAACGACTGAAGACGAAGAAGGCAAAACAAGCCTGGATCTGAGACTGCGCCTGCCCTGTTTTGAGAATCTTGGAAGAGAGAGGAGTGAGGAAGCATGTTTCACCAACTGGCTTCTCGCGTCATCAGTAACCTCAGGCTGGATATGATGGTTGTCGACGATGTGAGTATTATTGCAGTCATCATCATCATCAACCATGTTTCCCACCGTTCATGACATACACTGCATTCATTTTACAAGTCAGTGTCCCATGCATCACCTGATTCCTGGTGTCCTTGCTTCATGGTTTCTGCAGCATTCTGGTCAAGCCCGCTAACCCTGAGGCGCTTCTGAGGACCTGATCCCATTATTTATTTTATATAATTTTTGCCTCAGAGCAGGGGCTGTGCCTTCCCCGTAAAGATCTGTGCAGCGCTTCACTCCGTTACTCTTACACATTCTCTGCACTCGTCCAAACCACCTCATCCTCCCTGTACGCATCGCCTCACTAGCACTCAACATGCCCCAGCGTCCGCCTAAACGTGTACCAGTTGGGCTTCCTCAACCAACGTATGTCCCTTGCAACTGAGCTGGCTTCTGCACCACGCTTTCCCCAGTGCTACTCATGTCCCTCAGATTGCAACACTTCAGGGCCTACATCTGGTCTTGCTAGAAGGCCATGATATCCCTTGCACATGGCACACTCATAATCATTTACACCCTGCAGTCTAGCTAGAGCTGTGAGTCATATACCCACCCTTAACAAACGCCACACAAGATGGAGTTACTGTAGTTCCTGCTCCTTTACTTGACCCAGAATTTTGTCCTCTTGCAGCTTTTAGGCCAAGTTAACGTGAGAAGACCATACCAACCCTCTCCCACACACAACACAAGGCCACTGTCCACCCTTCATCACCAAGCCCGTCCACGCCATTCATCGCAACCTCTGCATTGCCATCAAAATACAACAAGCAATAATTAAGCCCATCAGACCTACTATGTATTTATTAAATTTTATTCTATAGTTTTGTATTTATTTATTTACTGTACTTTATTTTATTTCTTTACTTATTTATTGTCTTCCCTAGATTATTTTTAGTCAGTTTAAGAGGGTGCCCTGCTAGTGAGCGGGTGAATGTGGTCTGTGTGTAACCCCTCCAGTTTGAAATCGTGTATAAACAGCACGAACACAATGCCAAAAGTACGTCATCAAACTGAAGGCGTTAACCAAATGCCGTAGCACTACGAGATGGCAGTTTCCTAAGCGATTTATTTTGAATATTGTACCTGAAAAATCTCGTCTGTGCTGTTTTCGTTTTGGGGGGGCGGTATTCTGGTGAGGTTAGGAAGGTTACTAACACCTCTTCCTTACCGGTTTATTTTTTATTCTGCTCCGTTACTGTACTCTTGTGTGTTATTCGTGTAATCTTGGTCGACATTAAAAAGATATAAGAAGCACAAACGAGGATATTAATGGGTGGCTTGGGGAATGAATCGCCAAGGAAGAGGTGTTAGGGAGCTTCCTTCCTGGACGAGAATACGGGACTATACAGACACTGAGCGGCAGCAGCACACACACACGACACTGAGCGGCAGAATACGTCGCTGAGTACCGCTGCTAAGGAACCCACATGCCAGTTAGGAAACGCCCTAGACCGTATTGCAAGTGGCATGAACGGCTCCTTAACAAGTTTTTCTCTGCGATTTATATGCTTCTTACGCCTGGATGTTGCCTCTTACGGTACCCAGGTGCCTGTATTAAGGAGGTACACTGGGCAGCATAATTCGTGTTGGGCCAGCGGTGTGACCTGAGACTGAGTGTGTGAGTGTGTGACAGTACTGCATGAAGGAGAGATGACACGTGTGCATCTTAATGGCCTCGGTTTATCGTTAATATTCGGAGTTTTGCTCGGGACAGAATATGATAATGATGATGGTGATGATGATGATGATTAGCATCATTATCATTATTAATATCAAGTGAAGGCGTCCGCAAGATGGAAGGCAGAATCGCACCTAAAGGCCAAAGGCAAAACTGCAGATCTTTAAACCTATTATAGTGCTTTGCCTTCGGCCTTGAGGTGCGATTCTGCCTACCATCCCGAGGACGCCTTCACTTGATCAACCAAAAATGATGGCAGATTGTAACAAAACGGTCAATATTTAAAAATTCCACAAAAAATGATGGTTGCAAGTAACATTCACATCATTTACAGAAATCTCCACAGAAAATGATGGTAGTGTGGAGTATCAAACCCATTTTTTCCACCATTTAATGATGGTACATGTAGCATCCAGTTGTTCTGGGAAGGTATAGCTTGTTTGGATAAGTCAAAACCATTCGGTGGCCGAATGCTAATCGCTCGCCAAAATATGTTGTTAGATAAGGTAAACTACCTACAAACCAAACGTGAACAAAATTCGAAAAACTCTACGGAATTTAGTCAGCGCGTTTAACTACGGGCGACAAGAGATGATGGTACTGTGATAATTATAGTGTTTATTTTCACGATACTTGTAGTGTATCTTGTGACTGTGGCAGGTGAACCGCAGTCCAAGGCCTCGATTCAATATTGTTATTGCTGTTGTTGTTGTTCTTACGGGTATCCTCTTCTTTCCAGATCATCAATAACAACGCCTCGTTACGCACGACGCGAAACACAGTCCAGAAGAAATGGATGTAAGTGACTCTCTCTCTCTCTCTCTCTCTCTCTCTCTCTCTCTCTTTCTCTCTCTCTCTCTCTCATGCCTTAGTCCCTGAGGTATTTGTTGTGTCCAGAACTAAACTGCCATAATGTGATGTAGATTTTAACTTGCTCTTTCTCATAACGTGATTTTGGCAAATAGGATATTCTGACAGGAACCACGTCCACTGACCTGCCTGTGACCTGATATAACATGCCTGTGACCCCATATGTCCTCCTTGTGACCCAATATGCCCTCCCTGTGAACCCGAATGACCTGCCTGCGACACCTATGACGTGTACGTGATCTGATATGGCCTATATAATCTCATGTGACCTTTGTGCATGACCCTGTGTAACACGGTGACCCTATAGGACCTGTGTGGCACTGTATAACTTCAATGTAACCCTCCCATAACCTCTTTGACTCTGGATGACCCTGTGCATGACCTTATATAAAATGAGTGTGACCCTGTGTGACGTTACATAACCTTTGCCACCCCCTGTGACCTATGTGCGGCTCCATACGACCTGAATGTGGCAGTGTGACTCTGCATAACCTTTGTGACCCTGAATATAACCCTGAGTATGCCTATAGAACTGGTATGCAACTCAGTGTGACCTCCCACCCCCACCCCCCCCCGTCCCCAGTGGGTGGGCCCCCCCCCCCTGCATTGCCAGTGTGTGATACGTGTGTGAGCCCTTGCGATACATCCACAGTTACATGGCCCCACGTGTGAAGCAGCTGCGGAAGAAGCTGGAGGTGGAGCCGCTGCCAGAAGACGAGCATTACAAGAGGTTCAAATGACGCCACCCACACCCACCACCGCCACCCACAGCACCCTCATACATGGAACAACCCACTGTCCACCATGCGACATCATCTGCAGCACCATACCTCCTGAACGATCCTTTATCTAGCACATTTCAAGGTCCTAGATCATCGTATCGCCATCAACGACACAATATTTGGCACATCCCGTCATCTTTAACATCATATTATCCAGATTACCCACAACAGTCCATTATCCAGCATATTTCAAGAGCCTGAACCTGATACTACCCTCACCAGCCTCAACAACCTAATACTGTATTCAGCACACCCCACCATCTGCAATATTTACATACCCGGAACAACACACTATCCAGCATGTCGTATCATCCAACATACTTTTGAAGTCAGCACGTATCATCACTGAAAACACTCTACTACGCGGAACAACACAACATATGGCACATGCTACCATCCCAAACACCCCACCATCAGGTACACTCCATCATCAAACATCTTTCATCACCAAAAATCCCCACACCGTCATAATTATCTTCCAAAACAGCCTAACTCCAAACGATTCGTCATCCGGCATATCCCATCATCTGGGACAGACTCTTACCTGGAACAGCCACTTCATTTCACGTCCCATCACCTAGATCATCCTGTCAATAGGAAAGTCCTGATTTGCTAAAATGGACACGTCAATAAGCCCTTATCTGTGGGATTCATTTTCGCTGACCTCTCAACCACAACATGCCACAGTTCACAAAATCCCTTTATCAGAAATATTCCATCATCCAAAATGCTCTTTTCTTCAGAACTTCAAGCTATGTCAAATAAAACAATTATCTACAATTTTCCAACAGTAGAATCTTAGAATCCTAACTGTTTTTTTTTTCGCTCATCTATTGTTAATGAACAAATTAGGCTTAATATCTCACTACATCGATTTCATATGAGAATGATTAAGTATCCATTAGCAAAGAACTACACCATCATCCCAAGTGTTTAAGCTATTCAGTTTTTTAAGCAAGTGTTTTTGAGTACCCTAAAATACTTCATACAGTTGTCCACTAAACGGTAATAACAGTAGGATCCTGCTGTTGGTGTGTGACTATTGCTTACTTCCTTTAGTCTGTCTGATCAACCTCGGTCATGTTTTCATACATTGTCATAGGCCTTTTCTTGAGACGTTTTGACAACTTACAAAGGTTTCAGTATCGCTCAAGTGTGCTTGAGATAGATCAGTCGCTTTCATTTTATTTTGTTTTTCTGAAGGTAAATACCAGTTAACTATAAATGCTTTAAAATTCACGTCACTGAATTTTCTAACAAATTCAGATGTTCTAAAATTGAAATTGATCTCTGGCCTCATTTTCTTCCACCACGACATTGATCCACCCATTATTTTCAGCTGCAGTCCTCGTCTGCATATATAATCCATTCATTAGTCTCATTTATACGCAGTGAAGTTCTTGTGTTGAATTCCAACAAAATTTTCACTCTTTCTTTCGCTAGGAGAAAGATTCGTGTGATACGATGTTAAGTTCAGTTGCTGATAAGTAGGATTATTAGTTGTTGGTCTTTTGTTTTTATTTAGCATTATCTATGAGAAGCAACGCCACTGTGCCTTTCTTGCAGGATAGCCAAGATGGAAGATCTGATAGTCTAGCAACTTGGGGATTTAGGAGAGTAGCTTTACAACAGCTTATTAGTAGTTGGTGAGATATACGTCTAACAGAAGGAGTTGAAAGGTGATTAGGCTAGCGTAATGTTAAGTAGCATATGAAATTTTATTCCGTCATCAGTGCAAAGTACATTACTGTAAATGCCAGCCATAACTTTATGATTATGTACGTATGGAGGGTTTGTGCTGACGACATCAACTTGGATGCGCCGCCAAGACTGAGGCTGAGAGAGAGGAACAAATACTAGAAGGGCAGTACACAGCCTCGGTCAGAATATCGATTTTTATCGTGTATGGAATTATCAGCACACACAAGTCGATCCAGAGCTCTTAGTATGTCCAAGGATGATTCTCAACAAGAACGTAAAGGGCGTTATTCGAGAAATTTCAAAATAAATGGTGAAATGACTGGAATGTGCATGCCCAGTTATGCTCCCCAAACGTCGTCATTGATATTCCCAGGAACCCTTACAGTATACAGCCGATGATCTCAAGTCACAGGAGACCTGATACATACAATAGGATGGTTTGGGTTGTGTCAGAGACGTGCACTCATTTCCAGTCACTGGGAAATGTGTAGTGAATGCAAAGGTTGGTTAGCCGTCACTATCAGTTGTTTAGCTGAAGGCCATATGCTGAAACAACAGTGTGTGTACTCCGTAAATGTGGGCAACGATGTATGACGAAAGCATTGCCTACTCGGGCAACTGTATCCTCAGGCATGTGCTCTCCTAATATTTTCATTCTGGTTCTTTGAAAATAGCCATAGGCGTCTCCTCTCCTCACATAGTTTTAACATTTTCTTCCTGATTTCGAACACCTTCGGCAGCCACCAGTATTCCTAAGTGTTTCTCTAGATCATACTTCTCATGACAGCCATGGACACTGCAAGAGCCGACCATCTGGCTAGACTTGGATGCTTGTTTACATCTGCATGATGTTGGAATTTCAGATGTGATGACGTCACGTGAAACCCTCTATACCGTACAATGTACGTTATAAAACAATGTACAGAATACTTACATTTGTGTGTGTAGTGACGCCAAGATATATTTAAGATAAGTTGCTGGGTTGCTGACGAAGATGAGAAATAACATTTGTACATTTCTATGGCATCGAGGGGGGGGGAGGGGGGGGTAGCTTGTTAGAGGAGCATATAGCTACTGTGAATTACCATGAAACTTTCGTAATGGAAAAAAAATGTATCACTTAAGAACAAATAAACAAAGTGGCTACTGTGGTCAGCGTTGATACTCGAAATACAACCCGTGCAATATTACCGCATGTGTAACTTATAAATAAATCTTCCAAATATTTTTGTGTCCACTCTACACATGTTGGGGATTTACTGACCCTCCAACAGTGATCTGAATCCCTCTCTCTCTCTCTCTCTCTCTCTCTCT
>JAGKTI010010735.1:15096-25405 GCA_018397915.1 Birgus latro
TCTCTCTCTCTCTCTCTCTCTCTCTCTCTCTCTCTCTCTCTCTCTCTCTCTCTTTCCATTCATCTCTCCCAGGCTGTTTTTTCTCTCCTCTTTTTTCTCCCTCTCACAACCATTCCTCTTCCTTCTTCCTCCTCTCTCCCCTTTCTGCCCTCTCATTTCTCTCTCGTCCTTCCAATATTCCTTTCCTCCTTCCTTCCATCTACTCTCATTCTCCCTCTCCTCTCCTTTCCCTCCCTCTCACCGCCCACTTTCATTCTCTCTCTTCCTTTACCTCCCTTTAACTTCTTTCTCTCCCTCACCGCCTACTTTCGTTCTCCTTCACCTCTCCTTCTCTCTCATCGCCACTCTCATCCTCCTCTTTTCTTCCCCTCACCTCTTTCTCGCCATTCGCTCCCCCTCACCGCTCACTCTCATTCTCTTTCCTCCCTCCCCTCTCCCCTCCCTTCCCCATCATCAACCATCGCCTCCCTCCTTGCTGACGTCTGCTCCCTCCGTCTAGAATCTTCATTACCGCGACTTTGCATTATTCACTCTCTAAAAGTACGAAACAGCCGCCATCACCACTTCGTTCGCCAGAATCCGGGTTTAAACAACATTCCATTAACGCACAGTCCAACGTATGCGCCAAAAACGCGCTCGTTTAAGCCGTGGTTTTATGCGAGAAACGATAATCCGTAGGTGAGAAAAAGTGTGAAACTATGTGAGAAACTGCTCACCCGAAAGAACGAAAGGAAAGAAATTTGTTCCATATAGTCTTGACGCCAATGCTGACTCGAGAGGGGGTTCCGTCGAGTCAGCATTTCGGCTCCACCCTTGCCAGTAGTCCGATGATTCCCCATAATCAATACATTTTCCTGCGCGTTTCAGCCTTCTCTACCACCAAAAACCCTTATCAAATCACGTGAAATAACGGCACTTAGGTAGTTTGATATCTAAAAATACTGAATTAAAGAGAAAAATGACAGAATTAGAAAATTTACTAACCGTGAGCCTGACATTCGGTGCGACACCGCTCGACTTGGCGGGCTTTGTGGTCAGTCTCTCTCTCGGCACCTCAGAGGGCGCGGGTTATTTATTGACGACTGTGAAGACCGTGCTTGGGATTTACTGAAAAAGATATAACAAAGACTGTTATTATAACCTTATTTATCCTTTGGGAAATGAAAGTGCTTGAAAGTGCCCACGGCCGGCAACAATAATGATAAGATTTCTGCATAAATGAATGTAAAGTGTGTGCGTTAGATAACAAATGGTAATAGTGGCTGATTCTGTGGCTATAATAAAGGAGGAGAACAAGCAATAAAAGCAGAGACTGATAAAATAAAGTATGGAATAAACCAGTAGGCAAGATACTTGAGAGGTAAGTTATGTCCTGTTTATTTTATCCTTGCTATATCCAGACGATTGAAATCAGCTTTGGAGAGACCTGTGGAACTGTAGGGGTCAGATACAGTCTTCAGTAGCCCCTTCACTGCTAGGATGCTCTTCTAAGCAAAATAAAAGCGTCTAAAATCAGCAGGGTTAAGTTTCGCCCTCGGACTAAAGAGAATGCGCTGGTACATGATGATTTATCGTGGCTGAATGTGACTGCCTTGCTTTACTGACAGTAGTAGGAAGAAAAATTAGTAGCATTATAATTAGTAGTAGTAGTAGTAGTTGTAGTAGTATAGTAGTAGTAGTAGTAGTAGTAGTAGTAGTAGTAGTAGTAGTAGTAGTAGTGGAAGTTGTAACAGTAGCAGTAGTAGCAACAGTAGTAATAGTCGTCGTGGTGGTAGTAGTAGTTGTACTATAGTAGTAGTAGTAGTTGCAGTAATAGTTGTACTGTAGTAAAGTAGTAGTAGTAGTAGTAGAAGTGATAGTAGCAGTAGTAGTAGCGATAGTAGCAGTAGTAGTAGTAACAGTAGTAGCAGTAGTACTATAGCAGAGCAGTAGTAGTTGCAGCAGTAGTACTGTAGTAGTAGTAAACCTAGTAGTAGTAGTAGCAGTACTAGTAGTAGTACTGTAGTAAAGGAGTAGTAGTTGTAGTAGTAGTACTGTAGTAGAACAGTACTAATAGTAACAAAAACTACAGCAATAATAATAATAATAATAATAATAATAATAATAATAATAATAATAATACCTATAAAGATAATGAAAGAAATGCATTCGGGAGCCGAATGCTAATCGCCCGCCGGAATATGCTAAAGGCCAAGTCCAAGATTTTGGCCATACCTTGAAACCCTGGAGGCTTCATGTTGATATATTGACAGCTCAAGCCGTTCATGAGATATAATGGTGCTAAAGGCGGGCGATAAAAACTAGCTGACCTTTGGCAGCCATTTTGGTGACCCTGACCTTGATCCCGAGTGCCCATTTTCGAACTCGTCTAAGATTTTGGCCACATCTTGATACCCTGAAGGTTTCATGTTGATAGCTCAGGCCGATCATGATATTTTGGGCGCACACACACACACACGCGCACACACATACACACACACACATACACACACACACACACACACACACACACGTTATATCAGGACGATTTATATTCAGACAGGCTTTTACACTGAAAGGAGTGAAAGGTATACACAAGCGCACAGTTGAAAAAAAAAACATGGAGGTATATTTGATGTCAAACTGACCATCACGGACGTTGGATAATAAACAATGGTGGCTGAGTTGTGCCCACGTTGGAAAGCCTGCTTATTAAAGGATGCAAACTACCACTTCCTGGCGGCATCATGTACTAGGTGTCGTTATCGTTTGCATATTCCGACGACGACAGATTACTGGTCGTGGGATTTCACAGGCTATACTGATATTTAAGAGATGATTCTACCTCACCTGCGCGATATATTTTGATGTACATACACGTAAATGAAAACACTGATTAACGCATAAGGATGATTTGCTATGAGAAATAACACACATATACTGAACATGGCAACACCAATTTAGTGATGATATACTGCCAGTATGTACGTGTCCAGTCTGATGCCATTACAAAGAAAATGGCTAAGGTTGAGATCACAGGAAATTACTGTCTTGTGTGTCTGTCATCAGTGTCCTGTTCTGCCTGCCACCACTGCACTGGGCGAAATGAGGGAACGATGTAAACACGCCATCACCACATCTGTCGGCCTCTCATGTGCAACTGGCGGTAAAACGCTCGGGGCGACATTATTGCACCCTGCCTCTACCAGCAGTTCAGTGCAGAACGTATTATGACTCATCGCTTAAGCAAGTAGATCTCCATCTTTAGTTGGGCCGGAGTCTTTCCGCATGACAACGTCGAGAACACACTTGATGATATTGCTGAGTCAAAACAACGTCTTTGATAAGCCGTCTGGCTTCAATACCTACTTCATGAAGACGGTTCAGCACTGTCTGCTCTACCGTCCTTCACAATCCTGGGAGGGAGCCGCAGAGTGCCACATATGGTTCAGGCGTATGGAACGGTCTTGAGTGGTAGTGGTCAAGACCCATCTGTATGGGTCTTGGTAGCTGTCACAAGGGGTCAGTTTGACCTACGTCAGTCAGCTGATATAACTTGCTGTTGACATCGATGCCAAGTATTAGCTCCGGCGCTATGGTATGTGCTGCATATCCTCGCTGTGGCTGATTGTGATTCTCCTACTTCCACTCGCTCATGGCGTCCTGTAGTGTTGTTCAGGTTAGTGGTGGAACTGGTGGCGGCAAAACTTAGCAGGTAAACAGATGTAAATATGAAACTGCCAACAGAGAAACCCCGCCTTTCTCAGGCCTATGAAGTAAGTTCGGATTCAGAGTGTAGCCTAAACTTGCATCTGTATTGAGGCTCATTTATGGTGATCCATTTTTTCAAGAAAGCATCTTGATCATGCATTCAGTCCTTTGTGCGTTTTACCAGTAATTCGAACATTAACCAAATGACATCACAGTCTTACATACATACGCACCCTACTGGGGGTCCAACAACTGAAGTTCGAAATTAGATCCAGACTGATGTCCTATGGGAAGGTGCCTTTGCTGCCACCTGGAACGGCTTTGGTGTTGTAGAGAGGGAGAAAGTAGCGAGATGAGTCTGAGAAGCGCATAGAGTTTCAACCCTGCTGTAGTGCTCCTGTGATGGTGACCAAACACCCTCTCAAAGGACATCAGTCTTCACCCAACTTGAAATGTCAAGTATTGGACACTAATGATTGCCTGTACGAAGTTTCATTAAAAACGTTCCTCAGGCTTGGAAGCTTTGCTACATACATACACACATACATACATACTTACATACAAGCTTATAACACCTAAGTCACACGGGAAGTTGGTTAATAACATCTAAGTCACAGGGATGCAGTCTCTCTCTCTCTCTCTCACTTTCTTTTCCATCGCTGATCACACTGTCTTGCCAACTCAGTTACCGTCTCAGCAACTTCCCCTCCTCAGCCGCCACCAAAACTGCCACACCAGCAAACAACACTGCTGACACCGCACCTCCTTTATTCTCCACCCCACTCACCCCACACCCTCACGCTCCTCCCTCACCTTCTCACCCTCTCCCTCACTCCGTCTCACTCTCACCCTTTCTACCATCTCTTTCACCCTCACTCCGTCCAACACCATCACCCCCACCTGCCCCCGCGCCCTGATTCTCTTCGCACCTCACCCCACACTCACCCCCTACCATACCATCACGATCAACCCCCCCTGCACTTCACCCCAACCACCTCAACCCCTGCACCTCCTCTTCTCCTATACCTCACCCGACCCTCACCCCCACCCAGCTCTATCACCCCTGAAGCCCATCCCGACCCACCCGAGAGAGAGGGCCGCACCCCATATGACTGTTCTATATAACGTTTGTTCTTTCTAACAAGCATGGAATTACCCTCTCCTTTTTTTTCCTTTTTTTTTGGCGGACAGTGCTGTGGGTGGAAGACAGCCTTCCTCTTTTCCATCGTTAATACAGGTTGGTTGGATTTTAGCAGATGTAGTTTTTCCTTTCTTCAACAGTTAACATTTTTATGGGTCAGTGGACTGTTATCTGTATGTCCTGTGTACTGCTATGTAGCTGTTATATATATATTGTTTCTCTGCCCTACAGGTTCTCTATGCAATTCTGTGTAATTCGATGTAGCTGTCATTTCCTCTTCCCCCGCCACAGGCTGGAGGTGTGACCACAATGCACTCGTGTACCAGCGGTCGGTGTGGCGTGTGTTGCGGCTGTCAGCTGGCCCGCATCCATACCGCACTCATCAACAAACACCGCCCCATCACACCCACTACCACTCCCTACCACACCCCCACCACCATCACACCCACTACCACTCCCTACCACACCTCTACCACCACCATCACACCCAATACCACTCCCTACCACACCTCTACCACCACCATCACACCCAATACCAGTCTCTATCACACTCCTACCACTATTCAAGCTGCAGCCACCATCCCCTACCTCACAGCCACCACCATGGCTACGACAGACCCCTACCAACATCTACCATCCACCACCTACCACTACCCAAACCTAACAGCCACCACAACCACCACATCCACCTCTTCGTTCTTCCCCGCCGCAGGGGCCAACTACCACTCACCCACCACCACCACTACCACCACAACTACCAGCTCCCTCTACCACCGCCACCGCCACCATCTCGCCATTCCAGTCCATGTTGGCAAGAACGACATGGCGACCGGCTGCTACGACGTGGTTCTCAGCGACGGCACCAAAGGAACGTTAATAGATCTGAAAAGAGCATCCACCACCACAGGTCCCGCCGCCGCTGCTGCTGGTAGCTGTGGTGGTTTTGAGGGTAACGTTGCTAGGTTTAAAAAAGATCGTGCTAGAATCCAAGGCAATACTGCTAGTGTTCTAAAAGATCGTAGTGGTTTTGAAATTAATACTGCTAGTTTTCAGAAAGATAGCGGTAGTTTCGAGGGTGATGTTACAAGTGGTTTCAGTCTCGGCTCTGGCACTTTCAGAGGCGATCGTGGGGGTTTCGAAGCAAAGGTCGCTGGTGGTTTCAAGGGCAGTGGCATCGGTTTCAAAGATGAGCCTGGAGGTTTCGGTGTTAGTAATGCTGGCAGTTTTAACATAAAGGACAATAAAGATGCCGTTTTTTTCAAGGAAGAACGGAATCATTCTGAAGAGTTTGTTAGCAGGGGAGATTTTGAAACGAAAGGAAATCATTTCCAGGGAGAACGGACCTCTTTAGACAATGTTGGCTTTGGAAATTTTGATATGATAGGAAATAATCTGAAGGGAAAACGAAACTGTTTTGAAGATGTTGGTAACAGTGAAATTTTTGGAACAAATGAAAATAATTTTAAAGCAGAACGGAATAATTTTGAAGATCCTGATAGTAGGAATTCTGGAACGAAAGAAGTTACTATTAAAGAAGGGAATGACTATGATGATCGTGGAAGCAGCGGAAATTCTGAGGAAGAAAGAAGTAATTTTCGGGCAGAACACGGATCTTCTGAACATCGTGACAGCAAACGTAACTCTGAGGAGAAGGGAAGTAATTTTAGAGAACATGAAGCTTTCCAAGTTCTAGGTGGTAGAGGCCATTCTGAAACGAGAGGAAATCATTCGAACGTAGGACAGAGCGAATTTGAGGGTCCTGGTAGTTGTTATATCAGTGGCCACTCTTATCAGGAAGACTGTATGGGTTTGGACGGGGCAGCTGGTATCAAGGAGGAGTTTAGTGCCTCAGACTGCACCGGGGACATTGATCGAGGTGGCTTTGAAATGCTTGATGATTTTGAGGATGTGGCGTTCGGTAGAGTCCTTGGTGATGTAAAAGAGGAGAGGGGGACAAACTGGGAAGGTGTGATGGTGGAAGACGGTAATAGTTTTGGCGGAAATGTGGTAAGTGGCGGCACTGGTAAAGAGGTGGAGATTGGGGATGTTACTGGCGGTGGTGAAAACGTGAACACTCGTGGAAATATGAGCAGTGGTGATAGAGGAGTGGTGGAGATGGGCAGTGGTGGTGATGGTGGTGGTGCGTTGGGAATGAACAGTGGTAGAATTGGTGACTGTCTAGGTGCTGGTCATGGTTGTGGTGGTGGTGTGGTGGAAGTAGAATATGGTGGCGGTAGTGGTGGTGGTGTAATGTTGGTTGGTGAGTATAATGGTGGTAGTTACGGTGCGATGGTGGTGAGCGATGGCGGGGTGAAAAATAAAAGCACGAAGGAAAGAACGGGAAGAAGTGGAAGCAAAACAGGAGGACAAAATAAAGCAGAGGAAGCTTGTGAATCGGAAGATATGAAAAACAAAACAACGATAATCATGACGAGTGAAAAAAGTGGAGGAAAGGATGAAACAAAGACGAAGAGCATAAAAATAAGAATAAAAGCAGGTGGTAAGATTACGAAAGATAGAAAAGGAGAAACAGCGAGAAGGAAACGAAAGAAAAGAGGAGAAGGAGAGAGAGACAGAGAAGAATTACAAGCAACGATAGTACAAGGAAGAGTGAGAGGGGAAAAGAGAGGAAGAGAATCAAAGGGACAAAGTGAAGGAAGGGCAGAACCAGAAGAACACAAACAGACAGCTAGTGGCAAGGCAGGCATGCGTGCAGTGACAGCAGACAAGAAACAGGTAGAGACAGGAGACAGCATAGGGGCGGTGAAAGGTGACAGAAAGATAGGGACACCAGTAAGAAAGGTAAAAGAAGTGAGAGGAGAGGGGATGCATGGTAAGAGAGAGGCAGGTGTGGGCAGGGGGGCCGGAAGGGGAGGTGTGAGAGTAGAGACACCAATAAGAGAGCCAGGAGGAAGTGAAAGGACGGTGAGAGGTGACAGGATAGAGGCAGGAAAGGGGAGAGGGGAGGAGAGAGTTGATGGGAGAGTGGAAACAGAAATACGCAAGACAGGAGAAGGTGGTGGTGTGAGGAGTAACAAGAGAGAAGAAACACTGCTAAAGGATGCAGGAGAGGGCCACACAGAGGTGAGGGCTGACAGGAGAGAAACAGAAGGGAAGGGGGCATTGAGGAGTGGGCAAAGACTTGAAACATCAACAGGAGAAGGGAGAGGATCAATGCGGGGTGACAGGAGAGGAGAGACGCCACTGCGGAACACAGGGAATGGCCGTGCAGGAGTGCGGGGTGAGAGGAGGGAACCGAGCGAGGGCCGTGGTGGTGTGCGGGCAGGTGGTCGGCATCAGCTGGTGGACATACACGGCCTGGCGGTGTTCCTGCGACAGTGTACCCGCTGCCTGGCCTGCGCTGCACCTGACTCACTATACTTCACGGGCACCATAGCAACACACCTGGCAGCAGTCACACAGGTAAGCACCACCAGAACAGTTACATGAAGTTAATCCGTTAGAGGCCAGCATCTCCCTTAACTGAATAAAATCATTCGACGCTAGTCAGAGTAGAATGCCTAAAAAGTTGCCTGCATTTTAGATGGTTAACTTTGATAAACACTTTAGAAGCTAGAAGTTTCCCTCTGCTGAATAAGATAGTGTGACAACATCCAGAACGAAATACCTAAGTGGCTCCATGCAACTCAGTCATCATAAAGACAATGGCACAACTTAGACACTCGGCTATGTCCTAATAACTCATGTGTTGTGTTTACATTGGCTGAGCGAAATTAAAACACAAGATTCAGTAATCTATTGAATCTGATGGCGGTTTTTTTTCTGTCTTAAATGTCCTACCTCCAGATGATTATGAAAGTCCACTTGCAGCAAAGGAGTTAAATGATGCAACTGACCACTTCATTAAAACCTCTGATAGCAGCAACACTGTGCCACAAAAGACGTCATGGTGAAGTGGTTATTCCCCATCCTTCCATTCAGACCGCTGCATAGAAAACTCTCTCTCTCTCTCTCTCTCTCTCTCTCTCTCTCTCTCTCTCTCTCTCTCTCTCTCTCTCTCTCTCTCTCTCTCTCTCTCCACAGCTGAAGGCGACATACCAGAAGTGTCACTAATTCGGCAATGCATATTTTTCCAGGTGAAGGTAACATGTCAGAAGTGCCAGTTCACCTCCACGCAAGCTCTCTCCCGGCCCTCTATCACCTCCGACGATTTATCCTCCTGTCCCCCCTTGCCCCCCTCCCCCGCCCTCACTCTCCCCTCCTCCACCCCACCCTCAGACATCACTCCACCACCACCTTACCACCAGCACAAATCCTCCTTCAGTAAACTTCACCTTGAATCAACATCTTGGCTCCCTTCTCTCTCCAAAGAAACTCCCAGGTAATGTTTACAAATTTGATCGAGGCTGAATTGTGCAAATGTTTCCTTGTTTGTATTTTTGTGCCATATTTTCAAAGATTTTCGTGCTTAAATGCCGTCTGCCTAGACAGTAACACGCTTAGTGCGTCCTATTTTTGAGTTTCTGAAGTTGCTGAGTCAAATGGTATGTGTTCCCATATTATTGCTGACTGCACTCTGTAATGTGGGATGCAGGCGAACCATACCTGAGGACCACAGGCGTTCCAGAAGTGACAATAATGAACTAGGGATTTGGATTCCACTCTGCGAATTCTTCCAACATTTCTGGTGAAGCAGTTGAACAATAACAGAATAATAATTGAGCTAAAATACTTTTTCACGTTTCTCTCTCTCTCTCTCTCTCTCTCTCTCTCTCTCTCTCTCTCTCACACACACACACACACACACACACACACACACACACACACACACATGCACGCACGCGCGCGCACACAACATATGAGAGTGAAAAACAACTCATACCTCGCATGTGACACTTTGACAGTGCTTGAAATCGAGTTCATTGTGGAGTATGTGAATTGAAGCCCTCAGTACATTGTCTTGGAAAGCTGGGATTTCAATGGGTTTCTTTGGTCGCACGAGTAAATATATAACCTATAACAAAATTTGCTGAATGTACCTACTACCTTCTGAAAGAATCGTTTCTGTATCTCACATAGTAGAAAAGTTATTAGTCTCTGAAAACCGTCGTGGTCGGGTCGGGTCGGGTCGGGCCAGGCTGGGTCTTGTCGGGACGCTCACTTCTTAGCTGAACGTAAAAATCGCTAGCTACGCTTGCTCGCTTTGCTCCTTCGTAATAAATGACGACCCGATTTCTAGTACTCTTCCCTCACTTCTTTGGGGGATTGTATATGTACGAACTTATTCATCTATGGGTGATGATAATTTGGGTCCTACTCTCCACCCATCTCCACCATGCTTCATTCACCGATCCATTAATACAGCCGTGATAAAGAGGCAAGAGGCGAACGGACTTACGCATTTGACTTTACACCATAATACTGGTTGTTTGTGTTTGTTTACCATGCTTGCAAATTTTATATAACTCTATATCGTTCCTATGGCGCGCGCGCGCGCGCACACACACACACACACAC
>JAGKTI010010736.1:8868-25854 GCA_018397915.1 Birgus latro
ACAGATTCCAAAAGGGTCGATCCTGCCTATCCAAACTCCTGTCTCACTATGAATGGCTGCTCCATAAGCTTGCATTAGAAAAAATGTTACGTTGTATTCCTGGACTTTGCCAAGGCTTTCGACAAAGATGCTCATGATATCCTCCTCCATAAAATATGAAAATCTGACATTTCTGGCAAAATAGGGGTATGACTATGCAATTTCCTCATGCAAAGGATACAAGCAGTCACAATGCAGGGACATCATTCAAGCCACTCCCGAGTTGTCATTGGGGTCCCGCAGGGATCAGTGCTAGGGCTGCTCCTGTTCCAGGTGCTGATAGGGGACATAGCAACATACACGATTCTTTCCTTTTATCTTTCACCGATGACATTAACTTAAGACATGTCGTAACCAGCAAGCACGATGTCCAGGTCTTCAAAGAAAACCTAAACACTGAAGACGTTTGTACACAAAGAAATAACATGGCAATCATCAGTGACAAATTCAAAATCCTGACATGTGGGCCTAATCAAAACATCAGAGACCACTAGTCTACTCACTGGAAGAGGTCTGGCAATCACACTGCAGCAACATATCAAATGCATAGGAGCCTACCGGACAATGATGCCACCTTCCACCACCATGTTACAGTCACCATCAAGAAGGCCCAAGGCATGGTGGGCTGGATCCTTCACACTTTTAACTCCTGAGACTCTGATGTTGTGCTGATCCTTTGACATGCATTGGTGCAACCAATCCTCGGCTACTGCAGCCAGCTGTGGTTACCGCAGAGGAAGGGAGAAACACAGGAACCTGAGTCGATGCAGAGCTCCTTTATCAGATAAGTAAGTGAAATGGGAGACTTTAGCTACTGGGAGCACCTTAAACAACTGTGGCCTTATTAAAAAAAAAAAAAAAGGGTGAAAGGAACCGGTACTGCACCATATACAGTACATATGGAAGGTACTTAGAAAAATTAGTGCCCGACCCAACTACCCAAGAACTACTATAAATGTTAGGACGAGGCGAGTGTGTGCGAGTCCTTATTCGCAGCCAGCCTGACCCACTATGGATCCAAAATTTTCAATTCTCTCCCTAAGATTGTGAGAGAATTGGCTGCCCGGTAGACAAGTTCAAAAGGGAACTGGACAAGTTCCTAAAGTCTGCAGGATGATCCGCCGGTGCCAGGTTACACAGCAAGCTGCCGGGCGGCCACAAATTCAATTCCGTACCAAGTCGACCTCCTGCGGAGTGACCCATCATCACAGCTGTGAGGAGGACCTGGAGACTATGCATAAGTGACATAAGTATGTCGTCATCTTATGCTCAATAAAGTGATGCCTGCCTATGGTAAACAGTCAAGTCGGCACAGTGTGCAAGGTGACTATTTTCCTGATACTGTACATATTTAAAGCATTCATAGGAGGATCATTTCTGTAATGATGCAACAGACCAATGAAAAATAAGCTCAAATGGGTGAAAAAGGATAACTCATAAATGCTCCACCGAAAAATAACTGTCTCAGATTAACCTAACCAGTATCCAAGACGTAATCAGGTTTTAATATTCATAACTTGCATAACGTAAACCAAATAAAGGTATCCAATCAGCTTTTACTATACGTAAGACAACCATCAGTTATCAGTTGCCACTGCTTTATGCATCTGCCAAAACAGCAAAGACAGATTACCAAAAAGTATGTATAAAACACAAGTCGGAAGAGAAGCTTTTGTCTCATGGCTTTGGTACTCTTATTATATTACACAGTATTTCATCTGTCACTGCTAAAGGTAATTATTACATCGCTAACACCAGTATAATATAAATATCTTCGGTGTTGCTGTATAAAACACCAATTTCCACCGATCGTACTACCCATCGAAAGGGCAAAATGTTTCTCAATTTTGTTATATGAAAGTATGGTGCACTTCATCAGAGAATTCATCAAACATAAGGTTAAATTCAAGCGCTTCAAGCCAAAATCAAATACATTCCCGGTAAAAGAATAAACACCAAAATCTTGTTAAGTGTCGCAGGTGTGGCACCCCGAGCAAAATAAACAAGATGGCGATTGCTTCCCATAATTATATTTAGTCAATAATCTGCTCCCAGTGCTTAGTAACAAAATCAAGCATTGAAGGGGTATCAGTAACTGTGAGTATCACCTCTACAATTTCGAAAAGTATTGATAGATAATTTAAATGTTATACTGAACCACTTACTGCACTTTCCCTCAAAAAGTTATTCATCGTATTTTTTGCGTGAGCATTTATTATATATTTTAAGATTATATCCAGTGTTTCCAGGTAATATTAAAGCTCATGTATGCTACTGTGTAGGTAACATTTCCACACAGGTATATTTATGGTTATTAAAAATGAAAAACACTAATTATCAGAAAGAATGTAACCCAACACGTTAATTTTTAAGACAATGACTTGTTTGCTAGTATGTTAGTAATGTTAGATGTTAAGGTACTTCCTGTATGCTTTGTCTCCTTTTTAGATACTGTATACTTAGTTACAATACAGAATAGTTATGGTCACATTAATTATCTGGTTGCAAGGTCAGATAATTTGGGGTTATTGCAGTTTTGAACAGTCATGCCACTGTTAGGTAGTTAGGTTAGCTAGGTAAGATTGGTTAGGTTATTTTAGTTAAAAAGAGTTAGTATAATCTCCACTGTCTGAAACAACAAATTTACCAATATTCCAAACACATTTAACGTGTGGTCATCATTCATACCGGTAAGTTTAATAAAATAATCTCTTGCTAACCAAAATAGAATATAACTCGTGTTTTTTATCTTCTACAAAGGGTAAAAGAAAGCTTTCTGTGACGTGCTTCATACTCTGTAAATTATGGTACCTTATGCAAAAGGTCATCTCCAAAAAATAAGGGTCACAGTAAAGACACCTTCTGTATGCTTTCAGGCTGATCTTGCCCCAAGGTCAATCTATCCCCTGTCATTATGTCTTTATTCCTAAGAAATTAATATAAAAACCCTCACCTAGTATTACCCTAATCTAACAACCATTTAACGTAGCTTAACCTAGTCCGGCTTAACCTAACCTAACCTGTCCAAACTTAATTGTATGAAATTTGAGACATGGGTTTTGTTGCTGAATCAACTCATTACCTTCAGTAAGTAGGTAGCAGTGTAATTCTTGCATTAAGCTGACTGGCCTGGGTGTTTGAAAGTACTGTACTGTAATCTTGTGTTGGTAACAGGCTGGCGGGATGGACAACGGGAGTCAGACGTCCCCCTCCAGCAAGCAGGTGTGTAAGCGCACCCAATATGAGGACCCCTTCGCCTTGCACTCACTTCTCTCAAGCTCAGGTATGCCCACTCCAAACACGTTTCAGCCTATATATAGACTACCAATATCTGTGTTGGAGAGTTGCATCAGCTTGCTCCTGTAACACAGAAAGAGTTTCAGCTAATAAAGAAATTATAGGAATTATGTTGCATTAAGTACAGTCTTAATTTCACTCAGTTATCTAGCTTTGTTTTTTGTCATCTTCTGACATGGGATGGATCCAGTAAGGAGACAGATGAATGCTGTAGACATATGTTAACAGACTCTCCAGTGAACTGTGCCATGTTTACCCACATGATAAGCTTTCAGAATTATCACTTCTTCACTATGGTTGTATTTGGCACAGCCATTTGCTGGATAAACATAATTAACTTAGAAATTAAAAGAAAAGTTCTGTCTGTTAAATATATGATTAATGTACCTTGTTGCATACAGTACCTTATATTTTAGGGAGCCTCCTGGATAATGAAAACTCCCTGTTCCTGGGCCAACTGATGCCTCCGCTGCGAGGCATCGAGGAGCAGTGTGAGGGCGTCAACAGCCGGGGCATGGCGGGGCGCGGGGGGGGAGTCCTGCAGCCCTCCAGCGCCCCCACCTCCCCCCAGCATCGCCACAACAGTGTCACCTCTCCGCCTCCCCTCTCCCCTGTGCCTCTGGGGGCTTCCATCGCCTCCACCTCCTCGGACCCCAACTTCCACGCCACCAGCCTCAGGGAGCGCAATGCAGCCATGCTCAACAATGAACTCATGGCTGATGTTCACTTTGTAGTGGGACAACCAGGTAATTTGCCACATCTGCAGTGAAAGTGGCTGCCGTATAGCATGTACAAGTACATCGCAGTCTGAGGAAGAACCCAACCTCTTGCAGCTGAGTTGAGAGCCAAGTGTAGTCAGACTGGAGGGTCAGTTTAACTGTTTACCAAGGATAAAACTCATTGAATTTCATGCAACAACAATAATGTTCAAGATATTGAGTGACCCAGTTTTAAAAGTGAAAACTGACTACAATGGCTGTATGTTGACTGTTGTGTAAATAGTTCAGGCCCTTGTATCACTTTGGCAGATGGTGTATGAATAGCAATAGTCTTCACTGTCCTAAGTATAGGGCACATGTTAGCTACATATACTTTATTCACTACAGCAGCAAATTAAGACATTACTATGGCTCCACATCCTTTTGTAGAACTTCATGATTGACATCATATTCTAAATAAAGTGAAGAGAGGGTATTTAATAATAGAATTTTAATGCTTTTACAGGAAGTACTCAGAGGATTCCAGCACACAAGTATGTCCTGGCTGTGGGCAGCAGTGTGTTCTATGCCATGTTTTATGGGGGACTTAAGTCAGAAGAGGAAGTACAGGTGCCAGATGTTGAACCCTCAGCATTCCTCACATTACTCAGGTACAGCCTTTTAATCTCATTATCTGAATATATATCAATCCATGTGTGTCTGTCTGTCAGTCTATAAATCTATCTAGTCAAATTCCATAATCCTGGGAGAAGTGGCCATAAACCAATTGTCTTCATGCTGCCCTGTTTTCTGCCATCAGGCAACCTACCCTCATCTCACCATTCTCAGTCATTTCTCTCTCTCTCTCTCTCGTGTGTGTGTGTGTGTATGTGTGTGCACATGCAGATCCCCTCTTTCTCTCTCTCTCTCTCTCTCCACATTTTCCTATTTCTTTATTCTTCCACTCCATATTTTTGTTGGAAACAGGGTGATGGTGGTGGTGAATAGGCTTAGATGATGATGAGAGTAATAATAATGATGATGATAATGATGTGTGTACTGTGTGTGTACAGGTACCTCTACTGTGACGAGATCCGCCTAGAGCCAGACACAGTTTTGGCCACTCTGTATGCTGCCAAGAAGTACCTCGTCCCACATCTGGCCCAGCAGTGTGTCAAGTTTCTTGAGGTCTCACTGACGGCTCGCAATGCCTGCCTCCTACTCTCACAGTCACGCCTGTTTGAGGAGCCAGAGCTGATGACAAGATGTTGGGAGGTCATTGATGCACAGGTAATTTTGTACTAATGTTGAGAGGTCCTTAATGGAGATCACTTAGCACTCAGTGCTGGAGAGAGAAACCATTACCTAGTGGCACCAGTATAAACAAGTGTCTCCACTACCTGGTTATACAAACTTCTCTCATCTCTCTCCCTAGGCCTTGAGGGATGGTTAATGGACTGCAGAAGCAGGGCAACTTCATCTTACAGTCCATTGCATTCATGTTTCAGATAAAGCTGGGGCTATATCTACTGTTAGTAATGCTTATTATTCACTGAGCTAAAAATGTAAACTAATGGATCAATATTATTGTTAAGGTGTTACGGATATTGTGGCCCCAGGCTTATCAGAATGTGTGCACTGTAGGGTAAAGTTGCCTTTCTCCTGCAGTCCACCATCCTCCCCTAGAGGGATAGAGAGGGAGTGTTTGTGTAACTTGGAGATGGAGCCATCTTTTTATATCAGTGCCACAATTTGAAGGTATCCCATTCCAGAATGATGATGTTATTAAAATATGGTAATGGAATCATTAGCATAGCTGTTTCCAAGGGGTGTTTGGGGTTTATTTCTCACGTACTGCCACTCAGGGATGGGTGAGGCTGGTCACTATCATCTTAAATGTCAGGACCAACTTCCTTAACCCCGGGCTTCTACACTCCTCATGGGGCAACATTGGTTTAGATGATGGAAGGATGGATAGATGATTAAGTACTAATAAATTTTAGGTGGCTGGTGTTTATGCAGCCAATTTCTGCAATTCTAAATGGTACTTATTATAAAACTGATTGTGAGAAAAGTATGAAATATTCTGCCAGTCATCATTCACACCCACTTCCATGCAGGCTGAGATGGCTCTCCAGTCTGATGGATTTGTTGACATAGACTATCCAACCCTCACAAGTGTACTGTCCCGGGAGACTTTAAACTGCCGCGAGATTGTGCTGTTTGATGCCGCTCTGTGCTGGGCTGAGGCTGAGTGTGGGCGGCAGGAGCTCCAGCCAACCTCAGAAAATAAACGCAAGGTGATTTTACCAAGCATGCTTTTGATTCTTCCACTTTTGGACTTTCTCTCCATGTTTCCTGGATCCTACCGTATTTGATCCTTTCATGGGAAAAAAGAGGTCAGGATGATGGTGATGAACAGAAATTATTTTTCCTAGAAACTGTGCAGAACTTTTGAAAGTATGTACAGTATTACATCTAAGAACAGACCTAAATTTTCTAGTACTGTATTAGTTCAGTATTTTTATGGCCAAACACAGAAGAATTTACCATATAATTCATGCAGTGCTGTTTGATTACTAGGTGCTGGGTCAAGCATTGAACCTGGTGCGCATACCTTGCATGGAGCTCGGAGAGTTTGCCAATGGAGCAGCCCAGTCTGGGATTCTCTCACTGCAGGAAACAACAGATCTTTTTCTTCACTTCACTGCCCGCAACAAACCCACCGTCGCATATCCAATCAAACCCAGACAGGGACTCAGGAAGCAGATCTGTCACAGGTGAATGTACGATACAAAATAGATGTGGCCCAATAGGGCCAAAAATTTAGTGTAGTTGTGGTATTTTATTCACATGATTCCCCTCAGAAGCCATTGATGGGTTACTGTTGCCAAAATTGTCAGGACAGAGTAGCCTAGCTCTGGACCTTTATGCTCCGGATGGGCCAGTAAAGGATGGAGTGATGAATAGATAGCAGAATTTACAGTTCTTAATTCATGACACTGCTGTTTTGGATGATCAGGTTATCTCAGTCGTGCACAGTTAAATGTAGTTTGAGAATGGGAAATAATTTTAACTAGTTTACAATAAAGTACACTAGGCTGAGTAGTGTAGCCCTACATCAGTGGTTCATAGCTTGGGGTGCATGCACCCTGTGAGGGTGTAAAACTTCATTTGTAGGGATGTGAAGCATGCTGGTTGGTTCAGTTACAAAGATGTTACATTAGAAGTTTTAGTGTTTCTATAGTTGGTTGTATTTTTGTAACCTATATACTTTGTAACCCTGTTGTATCATTATGGCATCTTGGCTGTACTGCAAATCGCCTGTCACCATATCTCAGCTGTGCTAAGTATGTAAATCCGATTTACGTCAGTGGGTCTGAGAAGATATTCCAAGAACAGAAGGGGTACGAGCACCAAAAAAGGTTAAGTACCATTGCCCTAGATGATGACTGGATAGATAGTAAATAATTTGTACCCTCTTCACCCAGATTCCAGTCTTCAGCCTACCGCAGCAACCAGTGGAGATACCGAGGACGTGTTGACTCTATAAACTTCATGGTGGACAAGAGGATATTCATTGTTGGCTACGGTCTTTATGGGTCATCCAGTGGGGCAGCTGATTATAATGTCAGGATTGAGCTAAAGAAATATGGAGAGGTGAGATTGCCTTTTTTTTTTTTTTTTTTTTTTTTTTTTTTTTTTGTTTTTTTATTAAAGGTTTATTTTTTTTTTTTCTCTGTTGGCCTTACTTCACTCCATCCATGAGTGGGAAAAAGAGGTTTGGATGATGAAGAGGATGATCCTGAATTCTTTTCCTCCTAACAGATTATCCCCCTCCCACCTTTTTAATTACTGTACAGAGAACTATTGCAATTAGACAGTGTTTTGGGGGTGGTGGGGAAGGGGATGGGGGTTGGGTGCTGATATTATCAACATTTTTTTGGCTTCCAACAGGTACTGGCAGAGAGCACAACCAAATTCTTCTCTGATGGGTCATCCAACACTTTCCATGTACACTTTGCCCATCCAGTTCAGGTAGAACGTGATGTGTACTACACCGCCTCTGCCATTCTGGATGGGGCGGAACTCTCGTATTTTGGCCAGGAAGGCATGAGTGAGGTCAACATGGGAGCACTGACTTTTATGTTTCACTGCTCCTCGGAAAGCACCAATGGGACAGGAGTACAGGGAGGGCAGATACCAGAGCTCATTTTCTATGGACCCACAACCACTGAAACAGCTGAGAAGTAGTAGACTCCCACCACAGATTGTGAGACTCTTCACAGTTTAGGGTTGCATTCTTGTTTGCATCAAAGCTTTTGGAACACTTCTTTCTAGGCAGTTTATTGCACTTGTTATGCCTCATTATTCTCATGTTTGTTGCTGATGCAAACTGTGTTTATCAGAATGATGCAGATAGCATACAGGAGGATACCAAGATGTAATATAAAAAATAAATTGCTAAGGAAGAAGTGTTAAGAAGTCTCCCATGCCAGTAAGAATTAAGGTCTTAGCGACCACCCAGACGTGTATAAAATAATACATACAGTATATATAGTCTGGTGCCACAATATATAGAATTAATTTTCTATAGACTGTCAGCTTCAGATACATCCAAGAAGGAAACTATGGCAGGCCAAGATTCTCCACTGCATTTTGTTTCAGGCAGTGGTGATAACCTTTTGAATCAGGTGATGTATTCTGTTAGTTTATTCCTCCTACCACCTGATGATTTTATTCATCTTCAGTGAGACCGTTATGTAGTGAAGGAGTTAGTGAAGTCTATATCATTCCCCTCACCATTTCAAAAAGTCTCTCCTAGACTGAATACCATCATCAGGAAGTTACAAGGGGGTATCTCCTCTAGTGAAAGGATCAGTGAAAGCTATATGTAATCCCTTTCTAGTTTGAAAACTCTCTCCTGAACTGATTAAAATCATCAGTCAGTAGAATAAATGAAATACATCATCAAACTGAATAGGTTAACGAACCACTGACTGCACGATGCTGTTCCAGGTACCTCGTTATTGAGGTACTGTACTAATCTTCCTCTCCTTAGAAATGCAGATATTACATGAGGCCATATAAGATATACTTTCATAATCAAAAGTTTGCCAACACTTCCTTCCCAGATGTGGCGATGGAAGGTGTCACATGAAGTAGTTTTATGAAAAAACAGTATGAAGCAGACAGTAAAAGAATATAAGAAGGAAGAACACTCTCTGATGTTCAGGGAGGAATGAGAAATATGGAAGGCACGACAAAAATGCTAGTAGGGGACTGTCGGCAAACTTTAGCTCATGAGAGTACTGAGGTTTTTTTCTTATTATTAAATTTAAATGTCATATACTAGGCAGCCATTAGTGATGTGAGAGTATGGTGAGTGATTCGTGATAGTGGATTATATTCTTGTGCATCCTGACTAGAAGTGAGCGGGACAGGTGTAGTTACAAGTTACCATAGTTACATACTAAATCCTCTTTATATGGTGATTATTATAATTTAGTTTTCTTCCTTTTCAGTTAATCCCTCCAGCCCATTGATTTTTTTTTTTAAATTCCCCCCCCCTTAACAGTGCTTAATTTACAAAAGGCCCGTCACTTTGAAGAGTTAAAGAAGGCTGTGTTTAACTCCTGCAGTTTGAGAAGGCTCTCCTAAGCTGATATTAAGTGCAGGGTATTCTACCTACCAACCCACAAAGGGTGGATGGAAACCTGAGTCGAGTGGAGCAAGAATATATTGTTATATTAAGAATGGCACTGGATTCAGGAGGTTAAAGTTCTGTTGGTACCTGAAAAGCTGATATACCAGTTTCTCCTAGTTTACAAAACCTGGTGTAGGCAAAATAAAAAATAATTGTGATATTTTGAAACTTATCCCTCACCTATAAAAATGTAAAACTATATCTGCCAATCCCATTTTAACCCCTTTGAGGTGTAGGGGCCCGAGACTGGACTACCACACTTCAGTGACTGAAGGGTAGATGACCAGTCTACTTTCCTTGATGGCATTTCAGAAAAACCTCAGTCACTTCGGAAATCAAACCTGTGCAAAGCAGTCACTCGAACTGGGGTCTTCTGACCACAAGACCACTGTATAATGAGGACTTAGTGTATTTAGTCTTGGCTCTAGCATGACTGTACAGTGAGTTGTAATGGACAGTATGAAGGCAGGCCATTTTAGAGTTGGGGTTGTAATCTACATAGCTTTGGAGGTTTCCTCATATGTCTTCCTTGGTGATTTAGTATACATGTTACACCTTAATATCCCCTTATGTGTTATTGATGCAAACTGTGTCACTATTAAAACAAATGACATACAGGAGACTCCTAAACTGTAATATGGAAAATTGATTGCTAAGGAAGAGGGGTTACAAAGCCTCCTCTGCCACCTAGACTACTTCCCCTCAGTCTTAGTTTCATCAGATTAGTGGAGTTAAGTTTAGTCCGTTGATAGCCATGTTCACTGTTTGCCTCATTACCCAGTTTCACTTTTAGTAATGCATGTGCAATATAGCTCAATATTTTACAGCAGTGTGATTGTAAAGAAAGGTTTATTTTATATAGTTGTATTCTTGTTTTACCCACCCTAACCTCTCCACTTCAATGACTTACTTTTCATTTTATTCTTGCTACCTTCAGATTTTTTTTTCTTTTTTTTAATAGTGAAGTTTAATGTAGGTAATTCCTAATGGTTCACTGCTAGAGGTTTCCCCATAGTTTAATAAAACTGTCTAAAGAGAGCAAGAATAAAACAAAAATAAATCATTAGATGCAAGGGGCTAAGTATAATGTTATGTTTGTCTAGATTTATCAATACCTTAATACAGAACAGTACTTTCAGGACTGGTAGTTTGTTCTTAATGGATCAAAGGTGCTGCTTTATTTCTGGACTACCCTTCACAAAAAACAAAGCCGAAAATTCCATATTAGTATGACAATTTATTGTTTGGACAAGATTTAATGAAGAATAAGCCAGCCGACTGTTCACTGCACACTATTTCTGTACATCTGATTAACTGTTGTTTTAAGGATTGTACTCCAAGTGGCTCTCAAGATTTTGAAGCATGTTTTTTTCTGCAGCATATTTAGTCTACTGTCTCTTAATATTCCCTTGTATGTCACTGATACAAGCTGTGTTGACATGACAACATAAATAAGATACACGACATATATTAAGATCATGTAGACAAACTTAATTGCTTTAAGAAGAGGTGCTACAAAGATCCTGTGCTACCAAGAACACGGCCTTTGGTTGAATTCTTGAACAAAAATATGATTGTTGTATATTCGAAGTTTTGTTTCCTGGTCAGACAGTATAAGAAGTTCTTAGACCACTATACATAAGGTGCTCATTTATTTTTTTGGCTCACCTTCACCACCTATTGTAGTGTGTGTAGGAGGCAGCTAGTCAGAGGGACCGAGAGTTTAATAAGGAAGGGCTTACAATTGACTCACAATACGCCCTTCCACACCGGGCTCTGTGTAGGTACATTATTATGTTAGGAATACACAAATCAAAGCAGGATGTAATTGTGTTATACTACACATACTTCTACTGTAATATGCATGCCATGTATTAACCTGACTGCTTCACTTAGCCTAACCCACCCTGGCTTAATATAATCTATCCTAGCCTAACATATCCCTGTCCTCAGTTTAACCCAGCCCAATCTAATATAATCTAGCTCAGCCTAACATATCCCAACCCAGCCTAATATAATTTAACCTGTTTAACTTAACCATCTCAGCCCATACTACATAGTCCATTCCATCCTAACACATCTCATCTCAGTCAGACCAAACCCACCCCAGCCCAACTCATGATGATAAAAAGAGGGTGTTAGGAAAGTCTCGCAGGCAGTGTGTGGTGTAGTAGTGTGTGATCTGGTAGTGTGAGGTTTGGCAATGCAGGATGTGGTACAGAGGTATAGCAGTATGTGATAGTGTGAGGTATGGCTATGCAATGTGTGGTTGTGTGAGGTGTGGCAGTGCATGTGTGATAGTGAGGTATGGCAGTTATGTTAGGTAATGTAAAGTGCAGTACTGTGTGTGGTATGGTAGTAAGTGTAATGAATGGTAATGTGTGGGACGGCTGTGTGTGGTGTAATAGTGCAAGATGTGACAACAAAATGTGTGGGAGTGTGTGTGCAGTAATGCTGAGATAACCTAATGTCTGTGACTCTGACTCATCTAACATCCCGTATAACCACCCTAACTTAACCTCCAGTACCCTAAACCTGCCAGTAACCTTTACACCTTTAGTACTTTGATGTATTTTTCTTATTGTTCATGCTATCTCTGGACACCTATTCATTTCGTGAAAGGCCATTCCAGTAGCAGAGGTTAGTGACTGCTATATATGTATTAACCCTGCACAGTTTGAAAATCTTTCTCTTAAGTAGAATAAAATACCCGTTGTCTGGGGATAGCAGGAACAAGATATAAAAATTGTCTTCAGACTGAGGAAGTTAACTTGTCAGTAACCAAAAAAAAAAAAAAAAAAAAGGTTGTGGAATATGTGAGCATGGTGTGGAAGGGCCTGTGGGGTATTGCACATGAACCCAGTGCCTCAAAGCAAAAACCCTGAGCTCAGATTCACAAACAAATTTACCATTGATTTTCTGTCACAACCAGAATTTGCTTTCCAAAGAAGAGCAAAGAGAGGAGCATACAGAAGCCTTCCATGTCTCTTCTGCCATAACTAAGATTTGTTTTCCGAGGAAAGGAGTGTACAGATACTTTCCATGTCTTTTCTGCCATAACCAGGATTTGCTTTCAAAGGAAGATATAAGAATGAAGAGTGTTTCTTTCCATACAGCTTGGTCTTCCTTCAAAAACAGTTTTTGGTTACATCAGGGAGTTGATCATAATTTTGTCTGTGAATCCGGCCCCTGGTCCACTATCAAAGCTATACCTTATTATCCTACCGCACATGATATTTATATAAGGTTAAGTGTAGGGATACTTTTTAGAGGTTTATTTTTCAGGCTCTCTTTCTCCGTAGTAATATTACATACCACTTAGTGTAAGCTAACAAGTCTTTATTACTCAGATATGTGTTTTTTGACCTCCAGCAGAAGTGAGGCTCTATTTTTTACAACTATCAAACTGCCAAGTACCATGACTCCGGGTTCGGTTTGTACAGTGTATAGATAAAATGCAGCTAACATATTTACCCTGGCTTACCTACCATGTGTTCTTATAGTTTTAAAGTTTGTGCATAATTACAGTGTTTTGTGTCATGGCCGTTTTCGTGTGATGCTCGACTGACCCCGAAGAATTTAAAGGGGGATTCCCTGAGCTGAGTCCTTTATGTAATCCTTAATTTTTATACAGTAACTATTGATTCAATGTTTTGTTGTCTTAGATATTGATTAGTTAAAAATTATGGAACTATGTACAATGATCAGACTAACTATCAGCTCTACAATGTAATTCCATTCTTACTTCTACTTTTAGAGTCTCTCCCTCCTAATAAAAAGAATTTCCATGAAGAAATTTCAGTAAAATACCTTTTTTTCTTTCTTTTTTGTTTACTGTACACTTGTGGACATATAGATAATACTGTTTTATTTCCTCACCAAATAATGAGACCCTGACCAGTGACCTATGAAAACCAGTGGTGTGATCTTTCAGGTCCAAGAAACTTTTTCAGAATACAGCATTATGTGTAAGGTCTCATGTGTTCAGCTAAAAAGGGAAATGATAATAGCCACAGCAGCACAGCATGAATCACTGGGTATCATAAAATTCTGCTCCTGAGTGTGCTGATGAGGCTCGCTTTGTGGGGAATAGACTAGCTGGAAGTTGAAGCAGAAACTACGTCAGTCACAAGAGTCCAGTGTGGCTGCAAAAAAGAAAGCTGTTCCCTGAATGGAGTCTGTTTATGAAAGGGAAACTATTTGCTTCATGAATGAGAACTTTGGTGCTCTATGGTAGTGATATTAAGGAAGCAATGCAAGAAAATGTCTATAGATTTAAGTGTACTGAACTGAGAATAACAATGGATATGTAATGCCACAATTCGGGACAGAATGTGTGGAGATTTAACAGGGTGCATAGGCACTGAGTGTTAGTGGTGTGGTGCAATGGGTAAGCTGAGGTAGTGTGGACAAATGGAAAGAATGTGTGAGATCAAATGAGCAAAGCACTGAACTGACCTGAGTATGGGAGAGTCCTTGTAGGTAGACCAAGGAGAATGCAAAATCCTAAGAAAGGACCTCAAAGTAAATGGGGCTTGAAAGTACCCATTCAGAAGAATTAGGATTCTGATTTAGTATTGCTTCACAAATGTAGGTGTTTGCAATAGAAAGTACCTCTTTTTCAGTATTTTATTAACTTAAAAGACATCCATGGGATTGATGTGTCCTGCCCTATACCTGTCCTACCACATCTGTGTTGCCCCACACCTCTCCTACCACAGCTGTGCTTCTCCACACATGTCCTACCACATCAAACCTGTCTTGTCACACACCTGTCCTATGCCACACTTGTTCTGTCCAGCACCTGTCTTACCACAATTTTGCACACCTGTCCTACCACACACCTTTCCTGTCACATACCGAGTCCTACCACACGCCTGTCTTACCATGCACTTGTCCAGCAACATAGATAAGATGATATGATAACGATGATCGTATCGTTTATAAAGGTCCCAACATACCCACAAACTTAAAGATTTTTACATTATACTTTAACCAAATTCGTGTATGCTTTCATAACCCCCCGCCCCCTCTCGCTCTCTCTCAACTACTTGACCTCAGTCTCAGCCTTTCCATCTCTCCAAACACCCATTCTTCCCAAGCCCTGAGGAGCAACAATAAATGATGATTAAAAAAAAAATGCATCTCACCCTTTTCCAAGACAAATAAACACACTGGCACCTAAGGCGATGTTGAGTACCTTCCTGCATGAAAAAAGAAGAAAAAAAAGTGAGCTTATCTTCCCTCGCTAAAACACACACACGCACACACACGATAAAAATGGTTTAAGACACGGGACAGTACGAGCTTGACTCATTACTGTAAAGATACTTAGGCTGAACACACACACACACGCACGTATGCACGCACGCGCGAGCGCGAGGACACCACAATCACACGGGCATATTATGAATCTACCCAGCCTAAAAAAAAAAAAGGCACCCATCTACCTCGCTCAAAAAAACAAACACGAATAAACACAAACACAATAGAATATGAGAGCCTATCTACCCTCGCTCAAAAAACAAACACATGAACAAACGCAAACACACGGACAAACACAAACATATGGTCACCTGAGACTGCTTATCTCCCCGCCCTTCCACAATCTCGAGATAATGGCAGTCCTCTCGACGCAACATCGATCCCTCACTGCCACACCTCAACCCAGTGCCACTCTAGCGTTCCCTCCTCACTTTACTCTCAGATATACGCTAATTTTTCCCATAATTTGAGCTCAGAACGCTCAATCTTATTGAAAGCGGTGTTACGCAAGTCAAGGGGCGGTTATTTTAAACGAATATTTCCACTCCCGCTCCCTCCATCATTCTAATCTCGTACACAGTTGAATTTTGCCCTACTCTGAGTCGAGAGAAGAGAATTTTGACTGTACCTGAATCATAATCGTCAACGGTCGGTCATTTTTAGAAGCTCAAAGGACGATCAGAGATATGAAGGTGCTCTGTTGTCTATGGTTACTATCAGTGTTGTGTTTTTGTGGTCATAGCAACGAAGAAAAGTTGGAACTGAAAGGAAAACGAGGGAAAATTGATTCTAGTAATGTTAAGACGAAGGGCAGCCATGGAGTAAGGGGGATGGACACAAAGATCACCTACAACAACAACAACGCTCTCCCCAATATCATTCTCATCCTGGCAGATGACCTCGGCTATGGTGACCTCAGCTTCTCAGGTCATCCAACGTCCAGGTAGGGTCAAACCAGGTCACGCTTATCTTTATATCTGTGTGTACGTTCGTTTGCATGTATGCATGTGATATAGATTGATACTGACAGCACACACACAGAGACAGACAGATGATAGACAGATAAATATAGTATGGCTAAATAGATGGATAAAAACAGATATATTTAAATATTTTGATGACTCTATTCTTATGAGTTTAACAATCTTTCTTTGTAACAACTCTGTAATTCTCAAGCCATTTTGTAAAGTTGACGAAATCCAGAGAAATATTGCCACACTTCTCTCATCTTCTGGCTCAAACCTGCGTCTCTTTGCAGCTTAATTCACGTAGCTCAGTGGCAGAAAAAGACAATACCGTGGATTTACATCCTCTCTGAAGCACTTCTTCGTGGCTAGCATAATTCTATTGTTTGGGCAGCTTTATGTCTAGTTAAAGCGGCAGGAGGACAACACCTACAGTACAAGGACGTTACTTTTGTATTTAGCTAACTTAATGTGATTTTCTTCATCATAGTTTCCACTCGAGGTAGTATAGAAGCTTCGTTGCACCTCTTCCTTAGCGATTTATTTTCCATATTACGCCACATTCTCCTTTATTATTTTTTTTTTTTATATCATTTTAATATCGACATAGTTTGCATCAGTAACAAAGACGAGGATATTATGTTGTAATGTGCAAAATAAATTACTATGGGAAAGGCATTACGGCATATTCAAAGGCACGATTATTACACTTAGACTACTAGTATTTCTGTGAACCAAACATATCTGTATTGAGTTGTTTATCTGGGGAGTAATAATGTGAATTCCCTTGCCCCCTTCCTCTCTCTCTTTCTCAGGAGCCCCAACCTGGACCACCTAGCAAGGATGGGTCGGTTCTTCACTCACTACTACGTCTCAAGCCCCGTATGCAGCCCCTCAAGGTTGGTACTGCACACACACACACACACACACACACACACACACACACACACACACACACACACACACACACAGCAACTAGATAACACACAAAACAACCATATAAACGCATACCGAT
>JAGKTI010010737.1:13021-27852 GCA_018397915.1 Birgus latro
AAGAGAGAGAGAGAGAGAGAGAGAGAGAGACGTGGTTAGTGAAGTGAGATAGAGAAGAAGCCAAGTACAGAAAAACACAAAACTTAAATACTCGTAAAGTTAACTATCAACGCTGTACAAGAAATATTAAGTCACATACTTCATATCCTACAAGAGCCACTGATGACTTGCCTATCACACTGAGCGCGCAGCCAGAAGAATCTGAGTTCGATTCTTGAACTGGCGTCCCTCTTGGCAAAGATTGCTTTACCCCCTTATGTCCCTGTTCACCCATCAGTGTCTTTTGGGCCTGAATATAAATTCGACTGTTACAGTTTGGATTCCAGGGGAAATTTGGGATACAACAAACGTGATCGTATGCATTTATGATCCATGTGTATTTGAAAGGCGTTAAAGTAATCCACATTTCCTCATATGAAAAGGCAACACCCGACTTCAGGCTCTGCTTTTCAAGAACTATAGGAACACAACATGCGGACTAGGGTGTAGGCGTTTGTCAGGGTTTGTCTTTTAATTCTCTGCACTGTATCCATAATTTGAGTGTAAAGTGGAGGGAATGTAAGAAAATGTTCTGGAAAGAGGTAAAGAGAGTTAGACAGCGTGGCAAAGAAGTTAGTTGGGGTGTGAAAGATAAAAATGGTAGATTACTCGTAGAGAAGGGAGAAAATGTGAGCAGATGGAGAGAACTCTTTAAGGAACTGCTGAATATAGAGAATGAAAGCAATGCAAGTATAATTGGCTAGGGAATGGCTGGGAGAAGAAGGGATGTGAGAAGAAAGGAAGTAATCAGTAGGACTGAAGTTGTGGAAGCAATGAAGAAAGTCAAAATGGAGAAAGCCCCAGGAATTGATAGAGTGTGTGGTGAAATGCTGAAGCATGGGGGAGAGATAGTAGTAAAATGGATGTGGAAGATGTGCAGATTGGCCTGGGAGGAAAGTACAGTCCTGGAGGATTGGAAATCAGGTATAATTATTCCCCTGTATTAAGAAAAAGGGTAAAAAGAAGTGTGTGGTAATCATAGGGACATTTGTCTTCTTAGTGTAATAGGAAAAGTCTATGGTAGGATACTTACTGACAGAGTTAGGGAAATAACAGAGAAATTAGTTGGAGAAGATCAGGGAGGTTTCAGGATCAGATAATCATTCTTAGCTTTTTAGTGCAAAAGTTTCTAGAGAAGGGAAAGAAGTTGTATGTGGCCTTTAGGGATTAGGAGAAAGCATATGACATGTGGACAGACAAGGATTGTGGAAAGTATTAAGAACATATTGAGTAGATGGGAAGTTGCTGAATGCTGTGGAGAGTATTCATGAGGAAGCTAAGGCTGCAGTGCGTGTGGACAGTGAACTGGGTGAATTTTTCTACTTGAAAGTTGGATTGAAACAGGGATTATCATGTCTCCATGGTTGTTCAATCTGTATATGGATGGGGTTATAAAAGAGATACACGGTAGGGCAGTGGATGTTGGAGCGGCCCTAATGAGAGAAGGCAGTGTCTGGAAACTCCCTGTACTGTTGTTTGCAGAGGATACTGTGTTGTTAAGTGATGATGAAAGGGAGCTACAAGGTTTGGTGGATGAGTTTGGGAGAGTGTGTAAGAAACAGAATCTAAATATGAATGTAGGGAAGAGTAAAGTTATGGTCTTCGAGAGAAGTGAAGTTAGTGAATGTAGAGTGAGTATGGATAAGGAAGAAATGGAAAATGTGAGTGCGTTTAAGTACTTGGGTAATGTGATGAGTAAGGATGGAAGTTTAGAGGGTGAAGTGCTCGAAAGAGTGCAGTAAGGAAGAAAGGTTGCTGGTTCTTTGAAAGCAGTGATAAGAAACCGAGAAGTGAGCATGGGAGTGAAAAAGTTACTACTGTACATGACAGTATTGTGATACAATCTCTAACGTATGAAAGTGAAGCTTGGACCTTGTTGGAGGGACAGATGTCAAAAGTGAGAGCAGTGGAAATGAGTTATCTGAGAGGAGCCTGTGGAGTCACATGGAGAGACAGACTGACAAATGAGGATGTGAAGGAGCATTGTGGTGAGGATATGATATGAAGCATTAGGAGAAACACACTGAGGAGGTTTGGCCATGTGGAGAGGATGGAGAGTGAGACTGATGAGAAGAGTGTATGTGAGTGAGGTGGAGGGAGGGAAAGGGAGGGGGAGACCAAGGATGAGATGGAGGGATGGAGTGAGAGGTATATGAGAGAGGGGCGTGTGAGCTGGGAGCAGGGCAGCGAAATAGCGGGGGACAGGGCGACATGGAGGCGATTGTTTGTGGCCACCCTTTGCGGGATTAAGGTGTCTGGCAATAGATAGATAGATAGATTTATCCAGACAATAAAGACTTTATTCATGTTTCCAACAGAAGATTATGCATGGAATACTGCCCATGAATCTATAGGTTTGTGTGTACATATTTAAAGCCGAATGTGATTTAATCCAGAGTCTTTTAAAATGCTCTGAACTAATGACTTCTCACTGGAGCAATGTAATATCGTCTGGCGTTGGCTGGAATATAATATTAAAAGGACACATTTTCCTTCTGGAGATAAGTAATTGAAACCCTTTAAACCCCTTCATCCTTAGACGTATCACTCAGGTGGGATGATATCGTGTGATGTTATGTAGAATACATTCTTATAGCCACGTTCGTGATGAAGGGGTCAGTAGTAGTATGACTGCACATCTAGTTACGATTCAGCAGTTCCATTCTATATAAAAAATAATCATATCGCCACACACTCTCCTGCTTCATCTTCTACACTCACGCAGACACACACACACACACACACACACACAGACGAGCTACCCCCATCACCTTCATTCACCGATGGGTGCTTCGAATCTTGTTTACGAGCATTCTTGTGCTTCGTAAATCAAACCTCTGGGTGAGGTAGGATTGGTAACAATAAGTGGCCCTCCTGAGGGTGGATCCAAGTGTACCCATCACGGCATACTTAGTAGGCCTACGGTATACCTGAGGTGGATAAAGACCTATACTAGCACGGAGAATCCAACCTGGATCATCCGGATCCTCTTACCATTCTACAAAACCCTTCCCTAAGAATGGCATAATCTAGATGCAGTACCTCCTAAAGGAAAATCACAAGGGCTTCTTCCTCCTTTAGTTGTTTTTAATCCTTAGCAGTCGTCAAAGGACATACCTTTGTCAGTATGAATGCTCACCACTTTCAGTAGAGATTAAAATATGTCAGTTACGGTGTGGAGACTTCCAAGCAACTTACCAGTTGTTTTAGTGACTAGGAAGGTGCCTCTGATGAGAACGGCTTTCCTGACGATACCACACGACAAGCTGAAAGTCCTGGATGACAGATGGAAATGTAGGTGAGTGTGTGTGGTTACCTGACGGGGTGATCACCATGACGTGGCTGTGTTGCCCGGTTCAGAACAAGCCCATACTTTAGAGGGCCTGTTTAATATAGATATCTGATCTTACAAACCCTTAGGTAAATCATTTTTCTAGTTTGGAAACTGACTTGCCCTATGGAAAATTGACACCACTTGTAAGTACTTCATATTTGATGTTAGGTTACGCCAGGTGAGGTCAGACTACTGCAGGTTAGGTTACATTGGGGTAGATTAAGTAGGTAATATTTCCATGAAGTTCAATATTCTGACTGTTGGGCTTTTTTCTTGGAAATAAATCATTATTTTAGTTTATTTAAAGCTGGTTGCCTTGTGAATCTCTCTCATCTGTTGAATGATTGTGAAGCACTCATTTGTCACTTATTTGTTTTGCCTGTGTGTATTGGACGTGTGTGTGATTACCCATGGTACCAACATTTCCTGTCCAAGGATGCTGGTGTGCTGATTTTGCTCCTCTTCTCTCTGCTGTACAATGGTTTATCCAGTTGTTTAAAACACCATGTTTCCTTCAGTGTCATGGATTGTCATTACCGACGTAAAACAAAGCATGAGCACAGTGATACACGTCCTTGTGTAGTGGGATCCGCTACTCTATACCATCCACGTTTTGAGCATCAAACACATCGGATCTGCACCCTGCTTTGGGTGATGCTCTTTATCTTCCCTTACTTTTGGTATCTGATGGTTAAAAGTATGCGTTCCGGTGATATCACCGGTTCCCTCGAGGGAGGGGAAGTGAGATGCTGGGCAGACACTGTACCAACCACGTTCTCTGACACTGCACCCCTATCAGTGCCTCTAATCCTCTTAAAAAGGGTGGGGGAGACTGATACGATCTCCTAGTCGACCTGAACTACCTTTTCGCAGTACTTCTTGTCACTTCTTAGCTTACAACTCAGCATTTACCTTCACCTCCACACCCATGCCTTTGTCTCACACCCTCCCACTCAACTCAGCCTTACTCCTGTCATCCACTATAAGATTTATCTGACCTCTCCCACTCCCAGCTGTTTTTCCCTGCCCTGCACAGGGTTTGGCGACAAAGGGATTCAAACTATCATTTTATTACCCTACACCTTGGATGTGTCCAATTTATGTTTGCTGCCCTCCTAATTATTTAGACTCAACAGAGATAGAGATTATCTTGAAATCACGGATAAGACCAATGGGTACTTTGAAGTAATCTTTAGGCTGCATGATACATTCAGTCAACATTATCTTTTTATCGTATCGTACCAGCAGTGAAGCAGACAACAAAGATGAAGGCTTCTTCATGCCACTGGTGTTGGAATGACAGAAGACTCTACTGACACTGCAATACGACATCCTGCCACTGTGCATTTTATCGTTATTGAAGTCTGGCAATCGAAGGCTTGTGGTACAGCCGCTACACCTCATGGTCTTCTCCAAATATTACACATTCCTGGAGCCACGTGGGCTCAACAGCGTCACAGCAAACGTTGTCCTGTCCTCTGTTCCTGCTGCTACAGATCTGTGACGCCAGTACACCGACTGTTCTGCGTCATGTACTTATTTTCCTCGCACTTGTCCCCTCCTGCAAGTCGTGCCCCAGCAGACGGTCCCTTCACCACGCACTGTTACCTTCTCTGCTTTCATTTATTTTCCATTACTCTTCACTTCAGCATTCCAAGCAACAGCTTCTCCTCTTGCAATAAGGATATCTATCTATCTATTGCCAGACGCCTCAATCTCGAACGGGGTGGCCACAAACAAATCGCCTCCATGTCACTCTGCCCCCTGCCATTTCACTACCACGCTCCCAACTCACACCCCCTTCTCTCATATACCTCTCCACTCCATCCCTCCATCTCATCCTCGGCCTCCCCCTCCCTCTCGCCCCCTCCACCTCACTCACATACACTCTCCTCGTCAATCTTTCACTCTCCATCCTCTCCACATGCCCAAACCACCTTAACGTGTTTCTCCTAACGCTTCCCATCACGTCCTCAACCACAACACTATTTGTATTATCTTAATGTATGTACTGGATAAACTTCAGTCTTTGCTTACCATACTGGTCAAGAATGCAAGCTGTTTTCGGAATCGTTTAATCTTACGCAGTTGGTAAAACAACCAACCGGACTACCAGATAATCAAAGGAGTACAAAGGACAGCGAACAGCAACAGATGTAATGGTCCTTTTGAGGCAGCTCATTACAAACAAGACTATCACTGTGATATCTAATTCTACATATGTAAGAATAGTGAAGCAAGATAGTACAGGTTCCCCCCCCCCACCCACCAGACACTCCAGTTGAAGATGGTAGGAAAAAAGTGAGAAGGTTCAGCATACAGCTTGGAAAAGCTGACATAGAATTTTCATAGGAAAGACTGAAAAGTGGTAAACTATATTCTGCCCTACTGTATCTATATACTACAAGTGTCAATAAGGTACAATTATCTTTAATTACAAAGTATTTCCCTGCTATAGTTTCATCACGATCTGATAAAGAGAAATACAGCTTACACTGTTATTTAGTCTTGAAGGTGTTTGACTGGGGATTTGAAGAGAGATATTTATCCATGAGATTGTTTAATGTCACCACTGTACTGCAATCAACGACATCCCTGGGCAGTTTATTCCAAATGTTAACTGCTTGGCTTCATTAGACTGGAAATGCTTTCCAATAATCTTATACCCATTACCTCTAGTATGGTTCGAACGATCAATTGCAAAGTACTTGTCAACATCCATATTATCAATTCCTTGAATAACCTTGAATACTTGAATCAGATCCTCTCACAGTCTGTGCTTTGATACGTTAAATAACTTTAGCTCATTTAATCACTCCTCATATGACTTGTTCCTCAGTCTGGGTATCATTTTTGTTACTCGTCACTGCTCTCTCTCTCTCTAATTTCTCTATCTTTCTTGTAGTACAGTGACCAGAACTGCACACAGTACTCTAGATGTGGATGCAATTCATACAGGGTAAGAATTATATTCTCAGATCTGAACTCACATGATCTACCTATAAATCCTACTAGTTTGTTAGCTTTCTTTATAGCTTCTTTGCATTGTTTACTTGGCTTCAGATCATCTGTTGTACTTATTCCTCAATCCTTTTCATGGTTTACAGTAATGAGTTGAGAATGATTCATGGTATAACTAAATTTTTCATTTTTACTTCCAATATTAGAACTTTGCATTTATCAGTTTTAAAATTTATTTTCCATTTTTCAGCCCAATTAAGCAGTTTATCAAGATCCCTTTGAACGAAAATTCTTTGTCCTGGGGTATCTGTTCTATTGCCAATCTTCGTATCATCAGCAAATTTTGATATTTTACAAACCATGCCTTCATCACTGTCGTCTGTATAAATAAACAACAATATTGGACCCATAACTGAGCCTTGCAGTACTTCACTTATAACATTTCTCCAGTCTGATTCCTTACCACTGATTACAACTTTTTGTTTATGATTCGTAAGCCAGCTTTCAGTCCATCTTAGTACATTGCCACCGATATCATAGACACGCAGTTTCTCGACAAGCTGAATATGTGGAACATAACCAAATGTTTTTTTGAAATCAAGGTGAATGGCATTGACCGATTTAGTGCTGCCCTACATGTTGATAATATCATTGAAAAAATCATGTTGATTAGTAAGACATGAAAGCCTATTTCGGAATCAGTGCTGAGAATCTTTGATGGGACTGTTCTGTTCTAAATGCTTGACCAATTCTCTAATTAATGTTTCTAACAATTTGCAAACAACTGATATCAGGATTACTGGCTAGTAACTGCTGGGTTGAGACTGGTCTCCCTTATTGAATATTGGAGTTACATTTGCTAATTTCCAGCCGCTTGGTACTGTGCTGCTTCTGAGAGAGATATTGAATATATATGCTAAGGGTTTCACTATTTCATCTTTTGCCTCCTTTAAGACACTTGGATATATTCAATCTGACCCTGGTGTTTTGTATATCATTAGTTTATTTAGTGCAAGGAATACATATCTCCCACTGATAATAATTTCTTTGAGTGTGTTGTCTTCATCTATGCATGAGGAGGACAATCTTTGGATCAGGCATAAATTTTCTACTGTAAATACAGATGTAAAGAAAGTATTAAGAATCTTAGCCATCTCGGTTTCACCATGTGTATGCTAACCATTTGCTGATACTGTTGGTGTTAATATTTTCTTATTTCTAATATAACTGGAAAATTCTTTGGGGTTCGATTTACTGATGCCTGCAGTATGCGCTTCAAGGTTTTTCTTACTTTGATTTATTATCTTTTTAGCATTTGTGGGTAAGTTATTGTAAATATCTTTATCCTCCTCATTATTAGTGGCTTTGTATTTCTGATAAGCAAGTTTCTTTGCTGAAAGCCTTCTCTTAATATTGTTGTTCCACCATTTTGGCTTATTACTTTTCACATTACACATCGGTACACCTTCCTTAACTGCCGTATTAAAGATTTTTATGAACTCTGTCCATCTTCTGTGTATAACTGTACTTTCAATAATCGGTTCCCATTCATTGCTACTTAAAGTTAGCTTTAATTTTTGAAAGTCAGCTTTCTTGTAGTCTGCGATTTCCTCATAACTACAATTTTGGTTGATGTTACAGAAACTGAGGTTGAATGTGCCTATGTGATGATTACTAGTACTAAATTCTTCTCCTGCTAGAACATTATGAACAAAGTTTTCTGTCGTCACCAGTAAAATATCTAGGATCTCTTCTCCATGTGTGGATCACACTACACTCTAATATAATGAGCTTTCAAGTAAGTTAGTACAAGGGTCTAACCCTGTGTGCAAAGATAAGGATCCAGTCCATCTTGTCACTGGTAAGTTGAAATCTCCAACAATTTCAGTATTCTGGGTGCAACAGACTTCCATTATTTGTTCATATATCTTATCAATTTTGCAAGACTGGACCGGTGGACGATAAATTAGTCCAAATGTCATCTTTCTGCATGACTCATTTCTGAGGTGAACACAAGTTATATCAATATTGTCAATCGATGGTTTAGGGATTACAAATGGATGAAGGTTACTTTTAATATACTGCAATACACCGTCTCCCATTCCTCTCATTACTGAAAATACTATAACCACAAAGCTTATATTATGCTATAAAATCTCTTTTTGAGTATCTATCCATGATTAAGTAATGGCAACTGTCACGGGGAAAATGAGAATAATATATTACTAGTATAAATAAATGAATGTGAGCCAGATGTCACGAGGGAAATGAGAATATGTCTATGGACAATGCAAATAATTGCCTAGTCGATTAACATAAAAGAATCGACTCGTGAAATCAAGTAGCAATTTCACCTTTATGCTGGCTTACTTCGCCAATTCTCTAGAGACGAGAATTTTATAAACTTTCTCAACAGTACGCAGCAGAGACTAATCGCTCAAGAAGGCTGTATTACTGTACTGTTGGCCTCGAGAAAGTTTGCTCACCCCTTGACATTCAGTAAATAATAATAATAAACAGGATCTTGCTGATGCACTCCTAGCTGGCACAATGGATTTAAGAATTAATACCAAAGAACTGGCCTAAATACCAGTCGTGATCAATATAAGGTGCTAACTTAGAGTATCGAGAGTGAGCTAAATATGGAGAAATCTGATAAGACTGTTACATTTAACAGAGCTCAAAAAAAAAAAATGAACTGTAAACTTATTAATTACAAAAAAAACTTGCGTTACATGAATCTCAAGCAAGGGAATACTCTCACTCACGCACTCAAGCCAACAGCTAAATAATGCACTGAAAATAGCTAAATAACCTTAGCCTAGAAAACAAAGAATGAAAATACTGGTAACTGGAGATGAGATCGCTGTGCGAATAGACTGGGCGTCTGTCATTGGTCGAACACTGCTATTGCTGGCGCAGCTTCAGTCGATCACCAGGTTGGTGGGAGATTCGGGAAAACGCCGATACCGCAGGATGCTAGCACGAAGCCGCTACAAAGAGGGACTCTATCCGCGTTAGGTACAGCACTCCACACTCAGTGACTGCCAAACTCCGACTGCCTGTATTCGAATGCCCTGCACCGAGGCGTGAGAAATGGGTGTGGCTAACTCAACAGTTAGAGAGGGAAGGGTGTGGGAACGATAATTCACATAATATCGCTCAGTGGAATGCACTGTCCGTACATAGAGACAGTCACTCACGAGACAATGCCGAAAGCTTGGAAAACTCGATACGAATGTGAGTGCAAAGCGAGGGGTTAACAGAATGAGCGAAATTCTATGGATTTCAAAACTATTCAAGTGTTCCCACTATAATGCTAAACAATGTCATGAACTACCATACTAATATCACGATCTAGGAAATTCGTGATAGCAACAATATCCTAGTCATCCAAAAATACTTGGGCCACTAAATTTAGAGACTTATTTCTAAAACTGCACACATTTACAAGAGAAACTTTAACATTATCCTTACTCCGACGAGGGTAGTCTGGGACATTGGCTATTTTTTTATTACAGTACGTGTCAGCGCGTCTGTTTGTCCTGAGCGCTTCCGTTTTATTGCCAGTACGACCACTTGGTTTCATCCAGTATGCTTGGGGAAATATCCCCAGATTTAGGGAATCGATGGTCCGAATGGGGAAATGGGGAAAATGTCTCTCATTTTGGGGAAATTTGGGCGTTAAGAATTTATTGCGTAAATAATGCAATTTATCGACAAAAAAAAAATCAACAATACTGAATACAAAATGTGCTTATAAGAGAAAGAGTTGACACTATTTACCAGATCGGAAGAAATTCAGTCTGCAATGTGTGAATATCGTGATACTGTGTGGGTGTGAACCTGAACCGAACAGGTCAGACCCAGAGAGTAAACATATGCTAGCCGTCCATGTCCCACTCTCCCTTCGCTACGCAGTAGGCGGCTACACCTGCAGTACGGTAACCGTCACCCAGTCGCCCTCAGCAGTAAGTCACCACCAGTGTACTCCCCACTCATCGACACTTCCACAGACAGTCTCCATCCACGGTCTACAGTCGTCAGACTAGTCTGCTGTTCATTAGGTAGGCTATTTTAACGATGGTTTGGGAGCTACTGTACATGTATTAGAGGTTGTGAATATTTTGATGATAGATGATATTGGAAGTATTACATTCATGTAAGCTATGAAGCCAAAGTAAGAGCGATATGCTCAATATCACTAAACTTTGAACTGGTTTCAAACTAGTCAGTAATTAGGCTACATATGCGAATTGCAGCAGTTGGAGGTTTGGGAAAAACGTTTTATATCTAGTTTCGCAACTGTTGATTTTATCATTTATATTACTCTGTAGACCTCTATTACATGTCCATAAGTTAGTGATGAGGATATATATGTCTTTTACAATTGTTACCATGGATGACCCAGATGATCCTAAGACTCCCCCACCCCCAGACACTCCACCCAAGGCTGCTAAGAAGGCTAAGTATTTACAGAAATATGCAAAGCACTGGGAATCCTTACCTACATTTAGGGGATGGTTACAACCTTGTGCTGAAAGTGAAACCAGAGCTTACTGCAAGGCCTGTGACTGTGAATTAAATGCAAAGAAATCTGAATTAGAAAAGCATGCACAGGGACAGAAACATAAAACTAGTATTAGGAGTGTATCTAAGCAACCCACACTTATGTCATTGCCATCTGTCAGTAACCCATTGAGAGAAAAGAATGTGAAAGAAGGTGAAATAAAACTTGCTGCATTTGTTGTGGAACACAACCTCCCACTAAATAACATGACACACCTACCAGAATTAATAAGATCAGTGTGTAAGGACTCTGATATTGCAAAGAAAATTGCAAGTAGCAGAACAAAAACCACAGCAGTGATAAGGAATGTACTTGGTAAGTCTAGTAAAGAGGAGTTGGTAGACATTTTGAGAGAAAAAATTTTTTCACTCATAGTTGATGAGTCCACTGACAAAGGGTGCACCAAACATCTCTGTGTAATTGCTCGTACAATGATTAACACAAAAGTCACTGATGCATTTTATGATCTGGTTCCAGTTGAAAATGCTAGTGCCCAGAGTTTGTATGAGATTGTGGTGAAATGTTTAGCAGATGAAGGAATTCCATATAAAGATAATATGATTGGTTTTGCCTCAGATGGTGCCAGTGTTATGATGGGTGCTCATAATTCTCTTGCTTCTCGTTTGAAAAGTGACATTCCTGATTTATTTATTATGAAGTGCATCTGTCACAGCATTCATTTGTGTGCTTCTTATGCTTGTGCAACTCTCCCAAGAGCAGTAGAACAGTTAGCCAGGGATGTTTACAATTATTTCATGTCCAGCCCTAAGCGGCTATCTGAGCTGAAAGATTTCCAGGAGTTTGTGAATGTAAAACCCCACAAACTGCTTCACCCTAGTCAGACTCATTGGCTCTCTTTGCAGGCTGTAGTTTCTAGGCTATTGGAGCAGTATGATGCTCTTCAGCTTTATTTTACAGGTGCAGCTTTATCTGAGAGGATCTTAGCAGCTGAGAGTATTTTAGATAAGCTGAAGGATCCAGCAAACAAGCTCTACTTACAGTTTCTTGAGTTCATTTTGCCTCTTTTCAATGATCCAATACAGTCACAAGGCCCTCAGATCCATACCATGTATGAGTCAGTCAGCACTGTTTGTAAGACAATCATGGACTGTTACATGAGAGACGATTATGTGAGGAGTACTGCTATTGAAAATATGCAGTACAGAAATCCATCCAATTTTGTTCCCCTTCATAGGATTTATTTGGGTGCCAAAGTATCTGCTGCAGTTGAAAATAACACTCATGGATTGTCCAAGCCTGATCTAGAAGCTTTTCAGAAATGTTGCTTATGGTTCCTCATTGAGAGTGTAAATCAGATATATATGAGATTTCCATTTAAAAGCTTGATACTTAAGAACATCAGCTTCATTCATCCCAGAGTAGTCATGGAAAGGAATGTAACTTCCATTGCACCACTAGCTAGTTTAGTTCCTGGGATAATAGGGCATGATCAGTTGAATGAGGTAGACAGGGAATGGAGGGTGTTGAGAAACACTGAAGTTAATGTTCCAGATTCCACTGATGTTGAAGAGTTTTGGCATATAATTAAAGAAATGAAGAGTGGTGATGATACACCAATGTTTCCAAATTTGTCACAACTTGTTTCTGGTCTGCTCTGTCTTCCTCATTCAAGTGCCACAGCAGAAAGAATTTTCTCAGCAGTGAACAACCTGAAAACAAAACAGAGAAACAGTCTTTCAACCAAAACACTTGTAGGATTTCTCCATTCCAAACGGTATTTGGGGGATGCTAGATGTGGCACTTTTTCTGTTGATGACAAATTAATAAGTAAAATGAATCTAGGTATGTATGAGCGTGATGCAAGTGAATCGGATTAATCAGCAACTTACATGATCTTAGCCTTCTTTTAACCAAGAGAGTTTTTTCCTTACAGAAATGTAAAACAAAGTGTTTTTATTTGTTATATTTGTGCAGTGTGCACATGAATATGTATAAAGCAATACAAATAGCTTGTACACACTCTTGTTTGTAAAAAAAAAAAAGTATCTTTCCATCCAGTTTAATGTTTTCTTTCCTACCATAAGATACATTATTATGAGATGGGGAATTCTAGGGAATTTTTGCTCGAGGATTCAGGGAATTCTGGAGCACTTTGGTTGGCAGCACTATGCCACCGATGCGCACAGAACCAACTGCAATCAAGTGCAGACCATCTCTTGCAAACAAACCTGGCTAGACCATGGTGCCTGTCTTTTGGACCTATTCACGATAACTAACCCAGATTAATAGAGTACAGAGGTACTGTCACCAAATGGATCCTCCAACCACAGCCTCATCAGAGCTGCATTAGCCATTTTCCTCAAACTTTTCCATTCTAAACCAGTCAGGTTACCAGAAGGCACTTTGATAAGACAGACTGGAATGAATTTGGAAATTATCTTGCTGATATTCCATGGCACTCTTTCTTCCCCACTGACAACAATTCTGCCCAGCCCCACATTAATAACTTAATAGAAACTTGAATGCAATTGTTCATACCTAATCAACAAATTATTAAAACATTGGACTCCCAAAAATGGTTTGACAGCAACTGTGCCAGAGCAACGACCCAAAAGTCCTTATACTGTATATAATTCTTACTTTAAATTAAAAAAAATATCACAAACCCCTTAATCAGTTTAAAATTGCGAGACACCATGGAAAAGCAGTAATAAATCTCACAAAATCAAACTTTCTTCACGACCAAGCATCCAAATCATTAAATAATCATAATGACAATAGAATATTCCGGTCAACTCTCAGTTGTTTCAATAACAGCTTTAACAAGCCATCAGCCATTCCTCCACTAAACTCTTCAGATGGAAATTATAAATGAACCACGTGGAATAGCGAACATCCTTACTCATACGTTTGCCACAAATTCTACCTTAGAGATAGTTAGTTGGAATGTCCCGGTACTTAAATACAACTCTCCTGAAAGTACTCCACTTCAGATACAAACTAGATAGGTAATATCCATCCTAGACAATTTACCAGCCAACAAAGCTTCAGGTAAATGGAATTCCTCCAATCGTTTTCAAAAGTTTTCCCCAGAACTTACTCCTGTTCTAGCTAAATTATTCAGAATATGCATCCGTACTTTATCATTTCCTAATTCTTGGAAAGAAGCCTAAATCCACCCAATTCCGAAGACAGGAAGTTCCCCTGACCCTTTTGATTACAGATCATTAACTATCTCATCTTCTCTTGGAAAAGTATTTGAGACTAACATTACTAAGCACACTTAATTATCTTGAATCCAACAACTTAATTAGTAATAAACAGAATGGTTTCAACCACGAAAGATCCATTGTTGATATACTGATCTCTTGACTCACATTATCCATCAGTTAGTTGACCAACATGGAGAAACCCACCTTGATATTTCTAAAGCTTTTGACAGCCTGTGACACCATTTCCTGCTATACAAACTCCCTTGCTATGACCTACCATCTCTTGTTCCACTGATTTCCTCATATCTCAACGACAGAAAGATAGGAGTAAAAAAGTAGACGATGTATATTCCAACTTCCACTCGATTAATGCCAGCGTTCCACAAGGATCAGTCCTGGCTGTAACCCTATTCCTAATTCAAATTAATGATCTCTTATCTGTCACCAGTAACCCCATTCACTCATATGCAGACGACACAGCACTTAACATTTCCGTCACACTTCAATACCCATTCACAAAGTTTAATATCCCTAACTCGCAACTCAGTACAGAAATCTCCATAAATGAAGACTTATCTGAGATTAGTGAATGGGGACAAAGTAACATTGTCTCACTTAATCGCTCATTTCGTTCGCTCATTTTTGAAGGCTCCAACATGCTTGCATGTGTCAGCCTTGGTCACCTAATGGCGGCTCTCCATGCTGCTCGATCTCTGGCAGCCTCCCTATTCAGTCCCTTAACCCTTAAGTCACA
>JAGKTI010010738.1:0-27851 GCA_018397915.1 Birgus latro
CACATGAAATTAACTGCTTCCACCATTTCTCTAGCTGTTTTACTTAAGAACCATGCATGGAAAAATTAAATTGCAAGCAGGAAATTATGATTAACATTTTTGGTAATTTTTTAACACATGTACAGCATGATGAAAACAGGTTAGGCATGAAGTTAGGGTACTTACGAACAAAAAGCTGCCGTCCTGATGTAATAACCCATTCTATCATCTCAGACTCTGACAGGAAGACCTTGCACCTGACACACCTTTCCACTTGAGAATCACCACCACTTATCACCAACACTTTCCACAACGTTTTTTTTTTATAACTGGAATAACATCACTTCACTGCACTGTACATAACAGTAAATTCCCGTGTGGTCTAGTGACGATCATCACACACATGATGAAGAAGGTGAAGAGCAGTATCAAGCACTGTAGGAGGTAGGGTATCACCACAAAAGCAATCACTTCGGCCGCCATTTTCGGAGTTGTTCACGAGGCAGTTGCAGAGTGGGTAATGGCGACCGATAGTGGCGCCACGAGTGCAAACATAGCCGATCGGCGCGGGCAGGAAATTCAAACTGACGCGGTCCAAAAAAATTGAAAAAATTTCGATTTTTTTCTAATTTTTTGGCATTTTGAGGGTTGGGCAGCCCACAATATCCGGATAGTGAGTATGTCCGAATATTGGACGTCCGAATAATGGAGGGATTACTGTATTTCAGTAAATGATCTCGCAATATAGTTTCCATTAGCTACATAGCACACAACATTAGTTAACCTTACAGATTGATAATTGATGACTTCTAACATCTCCCCTTTCTTGTAGAGAAAGTGGTATATTATTAACCCATGTGGATGAAGTAAGGACCAGATGGAAAGAATAATTTGAAAGACTGATGAATGGGAATAGAGACAGCAGAGCTGCTGTAAACATGTTTAATTTTTAGGGGGTGCAGAGAAGGAATGCAGTGATAGGAAACATGACACTCGCACAGGTGAAGAATGCTGTGAAACGGCTGAAAAATGGGAAAGCAGTTGGGGTTGATGAGGTGTATGCAGAGATGATTAAGTATACTGGAGAGAGCAGAATGAAGTGCTTGTTGGAGATATGGAAGAAGGCATGGATGAGTGAAACTGTGCCAGCATAGTGGAAAAGGGCTGTGATTGTACCCCTGTACTTATAAAAATAAAGGTGAGTGAAGTGAGTGCAAGAATTATTGTGGCATAAGTTTATTGAGTGTGGTAGGGAAGGTATATGGAAGAACTATTATAGAGAAAATAAGAGAGATAGCAGAAGTCCTGGTGAGTGATGTACAGGGTGGCTTTAGGAATGGCAGAGGATGTTTGGATCAATTATTTGCAGTGAGACAGATAGTGGAGAAGACATGTGAGAAGGACTATAAGGTGTTTATGGCATTCATGGATCTGGAAAAAGCATACAGTAAAGTAGACAGAGCAGGATTGTGGAAGGTTTTGTTCCTGTATAATGTAGATGATAAGCCACTAGGTGTCGTCAAGAATGTTTATGATGGCAGTGAAGCATGTGTAAGCGTAAATGGGCATCCAACTGAATGGTTCACAATCAGTGTGGGCGTGCAATGAGGTTGTGTGATGTCCCCATGTTGTTCAATATATACAGTATATGGACAAGCAGGGGTACCCGGCATTCCCCCCTCCCCCTCCTTATTCATGTTTCTCCTCCTGTCCTCTTCCCCCATCTCTCTCTCTCTCTCTTCTTCATCCTTCTCTCGTTCCCCCTCATTATTTATCTGACTCTTACTACTCTGCCCCCTTCCATCAAACCGTCAGTCTTTTTGGTCTTAAAACTCTCCTTGGGACAAAAGACCAGAAAGGCGAACATTCTAATCCTGTTTGTTGTAGTTCAGTCTTTCTTTCTACTCCAGAAAGACCATGTACCTCTCATGCTTTTCAAGAGGGAGTGTAAGAGATCCCGGAACTTTCTATTTCAGCTTTCACAGACTAATGGACAGTATTTGTGTGTACTTGTTTACTATCACCGCTGACCTAAAATTACCTCTGACTGGTGACTTCAAAAGACCTCAGAGTCAACCTCACATAGCTTATGTCTGAACTGGAGGTCATGTGAGTCTCCTTGCCAAAAATTGGGCTCCAGGGGTACCTGGCATTGCCCAGGCCAAAAAGACAAACACTCTACTGGTGACCTCAAATGACCCAGATCTGAATTTTGACTCCCCCTAAAACCTTCCTTGGGTCATCAGTTTTTCAAAAATGTAGGTTAAGGCCAGGTAAAATGAAAATTGAGGGGGTGGCTCATGAACAAACAGACAGACAGAGACAGAAAGTGCCCTTTATACAGTACTGTATAGTACAGTAAAACCTCAATATAACGGACTTCAATAGACCAGAATTCGCTTTTATCGGACTCCAGGGGCTACCGGACTAAATTTCTATACGGTATATCGGAAAAAGTCCGATGAGCTAGACGCATTCTGGACTGCCTGACCACTTCAACTATGTTCACCACAGTAAGGTAAATAAAAGACATGTTTATCAGTGTACAGTACAGTATTATCATACTGTTTGATTAATGTAGTGAAGGTATAGCACAGTACAGTACTGCAATGGTAGTGAAAACAGTTTAAAAACCATTGGTTCAAGCCGGACTAATGTCTGATATATCGGAAAAAGTCCGGATAAGCAGGGGAAGTCCGGATGTCACATTTATTGGAATTTCGCATTTTTCAGAATGGCTTTGGCCCCAATTAGTCCATTATAGTGAGGTCTTACTGTAGATGGGATGATGAGAGAAGTAAAAACACGAGTAATAGAGAGGGGGATGGCATTAATAATGAATGGTGATGGATGGAATATCTCAAATTTGTTGTATGCTGATGATGCAGTACTGCTTGCAAATACCGGACAAAAACTTGTTAGACTAGTGCAGAGTTTTGCTGATGTCTGTGAGCATCGTGTCTTGAGAGTACAATAAATGTAGAAAAGAGTAAAGTGATGGTTATTGACAGAGAAGATGGCTCCTGGTGTGAGGTTACAGTGAATGGAGAGAGACTGGAATTGGTGAATACCTGGGTACAGTGATAAAAAAGAGAGGAAAATGTGCAAAAGAAGTGGAAAGCAGAGTGACACAAGAAAGGAAGGTAGCTGGCGCAATGAAGGCCTTGATAAGAAACAGGCTTGAGTGTTGCAGCTGCACAAGGCATACATGAGGGAGTATTAGAGCCAACTTTAACTTATTGATGTGAAACTATGGTGTGGCATGAAAATGGAAAGTCAAGAGTGAGAGCAATGGAGATGGGACTACTGAGGAATGTATGTGGAGTACAGAGAGTGGATAGGATACGAAATACAGTAATGTGATTCGTGAACGATGTGGAGTGAGGAAGTCCGTGGACACCAGAATTGAAGAGAGTGTACCGAGATGGTATGGTCATTTGGAGAGAATGGATAGCAACAGAGTGGTGAAAAGGTATATCTGAGTGAATTTGAAGAAGGGAGGAGGCAAGATAGACCAAGGAGAAGGTGGAGGGATATGGTGGATGAGTGTGTGAAGAAGAGAGGTTTGGAAGTTGGTGAGGCTTGGGGACTGATATGAGATCGGGCTGGCTGGATGAAAATTGTGAGGAGAAGTGCATGGTCAGGGATTTGACACCCCTTTTTAACATGACATCATCTAGATTGACTGTTTTTGTTATGTTTTTTTAAGCTACAGTACGTGGTGAATGTTTTTGGCGTATCAGATAGAGCCAGGATTCTGGGGATTTGAATGATAAGTAAATGGAAGCATGGCCCATTGGATTGGGCAAATTTGGGCTGTCTGGATGTTCCTACTCCTCACCCTGCCCTTGGGTGGGAAAGGAGGTCCAGATGATGATGATGATAGATAGATAGATAGGGTATTTATTGTTCATAGGTTCCCAAATATTTTCAAATTGCCACTCAAATTATACAGTAATTCTTGGGAGTCATACTGAGAAAGGATAAGTTATCGTAACCCATTCAGTGCATATTTATCATTGTACTCTTGTTATCTGCTGATAATTTAATTCAGCCTTGGATTAAACATTTTTAACTGTAGGGGTTTAAATAGTGCCATACTAAATCCCATCAGTATGAGAAGTAATTCCTAAGTTGAATGAAACTTGGTAGCAGCAGGAATAAGCAAAAAAAGTCATCACTTAGATTCAGGGGATTAAATATGAGATTGTCACAGATATTCTGGAGGTACATAGAGATCGTTTATTTATTTATTTTTATTATCTAATCCTTGTTCTCCTATCAGGACCATAGGAGCTTTGGGATAGGCCATTTAATTCAGATGTTTATGGCAAGAGTCACTAATCACTCACCTCTGAGTGTCATTATTTTGTGCAGTAATCTCCAGTCTTCACTCGGATGAATGACATCCACTTGAAGCACCCAACCCGCAAGACCACCTGCTATCCATTTCCAGATCATGGCACAAATTAGCATATGAATCTTGTAAAACATGGAGAGGGAGAAGTTCTTGCAGTGTTCATTCAGTGTTGTTTCATTATTAGTTGGTCTTAAATCAGCACCTATTACTGTATTACTAGTGTTGCTCATAACTAAGTAAAAATTGTTTTGAAGTCAGATGTGAGCTTTTCTTTTTTCATCCATCCAGTCCCAAAATCTAGAACCAAAACCATGTCTTACTTAAAGTTGCCTCATTTAAAGTAGTTGTCATTCTTCCTACACACATCTGAGACTATCAGTGGGGATTAATTTTAATCTTGTTCTTAGGATCCTAAATATTTTCAGATTGTGATTGGCACTCCTGATGTAGCAGTAAAGGATTGGTTGATACAGTATATAAACACAAATCATGATTGTTGGGATGCATGGAGTAATAGCCTTCAGTATGTTATATAGCCTTATTCTTGACTGGTTTCTCTTGTCTTAAATATTTTCAGATTGTGACACAAAGTATGAGGCTTGGGATCCATGGAGAGAGAGGAGAGGTTGCCGAGCATTCCATCAGTGACCCAGTTCTGGTCACACCACCACCTACTTCCCTCATCTCATCCCTCACATCATGCACCCTTACTTCATCTCTCACTTTACGCTCTCCCACCTCCGCCATCTCATCCACTCACACCTCTCTCACTGCGTCCCTGCCATCACACATTCCTGCCTCCACCATCGCACCCACGGTAATTGTCAGGGACTCTTCACATGATGAGCTGGAACATTCCCTTGAGGATATGATATTTTCACCAGAGGTGAGATGGAAATCTGTCATTCTATGTATAGATAAATGATGAATAAATAAGTACAGCAAATAATTAATAAATTAAAATAGACAGTGCATTGATACATATGTGCAGAAGTGATAAATAAAAGGATCTGGGGTGAGATAATAGGATTAATTGAGGTAAAACACAATTCTGTACAGTGGAGTTAAAGACTGGTAGTAAACTTTTATTCAGAATTATATGAGCTTTATACAGTATTACTACAATTCTGATGTGTAAAATTAAAGCCAAAGCTTCGCCTAGTAATGTGTATTGTCCGTTGTCACTAAAAAGCTGAATCAGTTATACTCTGACAGTTGGAGGCATATCATCACAGCTTTGCCAAAATTGAAAAAAAGACTTAGGATTTTGCTGTGTACTCCTACTAAGTTAAATTTCATTGTGGCATTCAGAAACCTGAAGTCAGGGGTATTATGTTGGTGAAGGTCATTGATTATAATGGGCCTTTGAAGAATTTGTAATAGTTACCTTTTTACTAACCATTCTCTTCATTGAGGGTATGATAGAAAATGGTGAATAATGGCAAGCTAAAAGTAAAAGTTAGCTGGCATTTTTATCTTGCAAAATCCTCAGGCAGTCAAAGGCGTATCGTTGTAGCTTTGCCATAAATATTAACAAACAAGCCATATATCCCAGGATACTGCCCACAGAGTTTGGATACAAGCTGCCCACTTGATTTTGAGAAATAGTAACCTCTTAATTTATGCGAAAGATGTGTTCCTGAAGAGGTAGCATAACGTAATTTTCACATCATTTAACCACAATAAAATTTCATAAGAAATAAAGGGAAATGAAAGGGATACATCCTTTAACTGCTGCAAGTATATACAGTAATCTCTCTACTTTCCAGATGACCACTATTCGGTTGCCTCACTGTCCGGACGTCGTAAGCTGATGTTCGAAACCCAAAACTGCCAAATAATTGCAAAAAAAAAAAGAAAAAGAAAAAATCCTATTTTTTCTGACACGTCAGTTTGAATTTCTCATGTGCGCTGACCACCTGTGTTTAAGATCCCATCCCGCACTCCCCCCTCCTGCCAGTTATCTCTCAACTTCCATGAAAAGTAAACAGTCGTCAGGATCGTTTGCAATATTGTTCATTTTTGTTTAAACAGTCATAATTCACAGTGCTAAGGGTTAAGTGAAGTTAAACACTGGATTACTGTACATGCTTCAAGAGCATTTATGACCACTGTAAAAGCCTTAGAGGTGGGAGTAATATTCATTAACAACCACCACGGACATGTAAGTACACTGTCAACTGTCAAATATTTTCCATAATCACTTCTAAATCCTCATTCTCTGGTTACATTTTATTTACTTCATGCTTTGTGTCCCATATTTGAGTGCATAGGCTGTGAAAAGGTGATATTCATAATGATTACCATGTCTCTTACATACGTTCAGTATGTAGTCAACTGGTGAACATATTTGCCCTACTCACCTCTAAATCATAATTTTTCTGGTTACATTTTATTTACTTCATGCTGTGTGTCCCAAATTTTTAGTGCACAGGCTGTGAAAAGGGGATTTTTCTCATTGATAATCATGTCTTTTACTTACGTTCACAATGTAGTCAACTGGTGAACATCTTTGCCATACTCACCTTTAAACCATCATTTTCTGGTAACAGTTTATTTATTTCATGCTTTGTATCCCATATTTTAGTGCATAAGATGTGAGAAAGGGTGATTTTCTTAGTGATTGTCATGTCCAATACTTACTTACACTATGCTGCCAAGTGGTGAACGCCTCTGCCTTACTCACCTCAAAATCATCATTTTTTGGTTAAAATTCAATTAATTCATGCTTTGTGTCCATTATTTATGTGAATGGGGTCTTAAATAAGTGCTATGCATGTCCGGTAGGGAGGTAGGTAGGTGGTTTTCTGATTTAGGTTAGGTTAGGTTAGGGTCAGGAATGACCGGTGCTGGAGCTTCAGGGCCACTATCCGGACAAGACCATTTTCCGGTCATGCCTTTGGCTCTATTACGTCAGATAGTGGGAAGATTACTGTATGTATATTTAGCATCCATATCATACACTAGGCTTATAGTTTATTCCAGACAGTTGGATGAAAGAATATTCATTTACACAATCAAATATACACATAAAAACACATGCAAACATGTTGAGTAACCAGCTGTTCTCTACAGCCACACAGCAGTATCCCACAGCAAGAAAAAGAAAATGGAGTGAGCCCCCGATGAGAGAAAGCAAGTCGTAATGATCCCTAACGAAAGTAAATTAAATTCAAACTTTTACTTATACCAAGGATATAAAAATAAAAGCCAGCCCTACCTTCAGGGTCTCGGGAGTTTCTGAGCAGTAGACGAGCTTTACTTTCAGTACAGTAGTTGGATGCTTGCCAGCCATGATAAAAGTCTAGCTAAATCGTGTACCAAAACAAGCAATTGTTAGGACTGGGAGGTGCCACCACCTTGTGGCAGCTCTCAAAGCTAGCATGGAGTGGCGGGAGCTTCAAATTCACGTCTTGCATTGTTTTGAATAAATTGCGCATGTTATATACTGGAGACGGGGCTGGAGCTAGCTATGTGGCAAGAGTGAGGAGTGGTTGGAAGAAGTTCAGGGAGCTGTTGCCTCCCCTGAGATTGAGAGGGCTCTTCCTCTGTGCTAAGGAATCTTTGTATGCAGAATGTGTTAGGAGTGTAATGCTATATCGTAGTGAGACCTGGGAATGAAAGGAAGAGGATATTCGCAGGCTCAGACACACAGAAGTGGCAATGATTAGGTGGATGTGCAGTTCATCCCTGAGTGTGAGGCCTGGGGGGGCTAGGTTTACGATGGAAGAGTTAAGGGGTAGGATGGGACTGGAGTGTGTTGGTGGTGTGATGAGGAGAGGTAGACTGAGATGGTTTGGGCATGTGGAAAGGATGGGGGATGATAATTGGGTGCGGAAAGTGAGAACTGTTAATGTTGGGGAGTAGGGTTGCGAGAGGTGGACCGAAAAAAACCTGGGACGTGGTCATTCAGTGTCACCTTAAGGATAAGGAACTGAATAGAGAAGTTGCCAGAGATCGAGCAACATGGAGAGCTGCCATTATGTGACCAAGGCCGATGCATTCAAGCATGTTGGAGCCTTCAAAAACTAAATGATTGTGCAATTTAAGTGGATTTACCCCATTTATGGCCTTATGTTATTATTAAAATATTTATAGCAAACGTGCATAACATGCGAGTTTACTGTATTTTGGGAACAGCCAGACACACACACACACAGGCGTATGCAATTACATTTTCACCTTGTTAAGCAGGTGATAATTATATGCCAATGCTGTACTGTACAGAAAAGAATGTTTTCTTCTTTTAATACTTATGTATTGGTGCTTTATACAGTAATCCCTCCAATATCCGATGTAATAGAGCCAAAGGCATGTCCGAATATTGGTTTTGTCCGGATATTGGTCCTGAAGCTCCAGCACTGGTTTTTCATGACCCTAACCTAACCTAACCTAAATCAGAAAACTACCTTCCTACCTCCCTACTGGACATGTATAGCACTTATTTAGGTCCCTTTTCACATAAATAATGCACACATAGCATGAATTTATTGAATTTTAACCAAAAAAATGATGATTTAGAGGTGAATGAGTCATAGGAGCTCAGAACTTGCCAGCATAGTATAAGTAAGTATCTGACATGGAAATCATCTTTTCTCACATTTTATGCACTAAATTACTGGATACAAAACATCAAATACAGTAAATGATGTAAATTGCTACCAGAAAAATGGTTAGGTTTGGTTAGGTTAGGTTATGACCGGACATGAAATTCACTGCCTTTCACCTTTTTCCTAGCTGGTGCACTTAAGAACCATGCATGAAAGAATTAAATTAAAAGCAGGAAATTATGATTAACACAATGTTAGGTTAGGTTAGGTTTGGACTGGACATGAAATTCACTGCTTCCACCTTTTTCCTAGCTGTTGCACTTAAGAACCATGCATGAAAAAATTAAATTGCAAGCAGGAAATTATGATTAACATTTTTGGTAATTTTTTAACACATTTACAGCATGATGAAAACAGGTTAGGCATGAAAATCTTTATGGTAAGCATAGGTTAGGTTAGGATAGGTTAGGTTAGGTTAGGACCAAACATGAAATTCACTGCTTCCACCTTTTTCCTAGCTGGTGCACTTAAGAACCATGCATGAAAGAATTAAATTAAAAGCAGGAAATTATGATTAACACAATGTTAGGTTAGGTTAGGTTAGGACCGGACATGAAATTCCTTCCACCTTTTTCCTAGCTGTTGCACTTAAGAACCATGCATGAAAAAATTAAATTGCAAGCAGGAAATTATGATTAACATTTTTGGTAATTTTTTAACACATTTACAGCATGATGAAAACAGGTTAGGCATGAAAATCTTTATGGTAAGCATAGGTTAGGTTAGGATAGGTTAGGTTAGGTTAGGACCGGCCATGAAATTCACTGCTTCCACCTTTTTCCTAGCTGTTGCCCTTAAGAACCATGCATGAAAAAATTAAATTGCAAGCAGGAAATTATGATTAACATTTTTGGTAATTTTTTAACACATTTACAGCATGATGAAAACAGGTTAGGCATGAAAATCTTTATGGTAAGCATAGGTTAGGTTAGGACCGGACATGAAATTCACTGCTTCCACCTTTTTCCTAGCTGTTGCACTTAAGAACCATGCATGAAAAAATTAAATTGCTAGCAGGAAATTATGATTAACATTTTTGGTAATTTTTTAACACATTTACAGCATGATGAAAACAGGTTAGGCATGAAAATCTTTATGGTAAGCATAGGTTAGGTTAGGATAGGTTAGGTTAGGTTAGGTTAGGTTAGGTTAGGTTAGGTTAGGTTAGGTTAGGTTATGACCGAATATGAAATTCACTGGCTTCCACCTTTTTCCTAGCTGGCGCACTTAAAAACAATGCATGAAAAAATTAAATTGAAAGCAGGAAATTATGATTAACATTTAGGGTAATTTTTTAACACGTTTACAGCACGATGAAAACAGGTTAGACACGAAAATCATTATGGAAATCATCTTGCACACAGTTTATGCATGAGATTAATGATATGGAAAGAACAAAACAAGGAATTTTGATGAAGTTATGGTACCTAAGAAAAAGAAGCCGCCGTCTATAACTCGCTCTATCATCTCAGACTTTGACACGAAAAATTGCACCACACAACCTTAGCAATTTACAATCACCAGCACTTTTCACCAACACTTTCCACAACGTTTTTTTTGCATAACTGGGATCACATCACTTCACTGCACTGTACATAACAGCAAATTCCCGTGTGGTCTAGTGACGAGTCCTGGAGCCTGAACTTCTCAGCAGCAGCAGCTTTCAGCTCCGTTCCACGTACCAGCACACCTGTAGCACGTTGTTGTCGTTACCAAATCAGCTTGGATCGGTCGATGTCTGCATACTTAGGACTAAACATCACCTTCCTCTCCACGTTTCGTTTGGTCTTCGAAGCAAAATCAGCCATGTACTGCTGTAGTTTGTCTCGGGACTTCTTGACATCAAACAAGGTGGAGCGAGGGAGATTGAATTCACGACAAATCCATGATGTCGGCCACCCGGCGTCCATCTTTTCCAATAGCCTTCCCTTTTCTTCTCCAGAGTCAGAACCACTTTCTTCCTCTTCTCAGGAGGCGGGGCCATCATCACACACATGATGAAGAAGGTGAAGAGCAGTATCAAGCACTGTAGGAGGTAGGGTATCACCACAAAAGCAATCACTTCGGCCGCCATTGTCAGAGGTGTTCAACGAGGCAGTAGCTGAGTGGGTAATGGCGGCCAACAGACAGGTGCCACGAGCGTAAACACAGCCGATTGGCTCACACAGGAAATTCAAACTGACGTGGTCCCAAAAAATCGATTTTTTTCCAATTTTTTTCCAATTTTTTGTCATTTTGGGGGTTGGGCAGCCCACAATATCCGAATAGTGAGTATATCCGAGTACTGGACGTCCGAATAATGGAGGGATTACTGTACCCTGCATTATGTCATACAATGCTATATAATATACATTATATTAGATATTGAAGATTGCTGTAGAGATGAACCTTGTTATACTTGTGTGTGGTGCTGTAAATCTGGAAAACTGGCTGTGCTTGTACTGTCTGTGTAATCATATTTCAGGCTGTGATGGTAACGGAGTGTGATGGCGAGTCTTACAACACAGCCGCAACACTATTATATTGCCGACGGAGAATACTCAGACCGAGGGATTTCATCATATCTCTTTTAGGTGTGTACAGTCATACCTTGTTTCACACCTTCAATCTGGATGAGTTTGTTTTTAGTTTTCTTCTCGTTTTCTGCAAGGGATTTCAGGCTAGGTGATATTTTTTTTTTTTTTCTTTTTTTTAATTGAAGGGGTTTGATGCACCCTTCATTAATCCATCCATTACTAATGCACTTTCCATGAGCTGAGTAAAATGTCTGGTTGAAACAGGAAAAAAATACCATATAAAAAGATGCCACCATGCTGAAGGGTTTGACTCATACCATTCCAGAAATGTTAGCTGTTTTATTTAGACTACTAGCAGATGATTTTATGGTAGGAGTGTTGAATTGTGCTGTAAGGGTTCTGTTTACTCTTGCCTAACCTTTCCACAAGATCAGAAATTTTTGCTGTTTTTTTCTTTCTATCCACAGGTGATTTTATTAATCATAGTACTGTAGTGGCTTCATGTATTCTAGGGGTTAAAATCTACGATGAGTGCAGGCAGAGTACTACATTAAGTATGGTAGCACTTTGTCCACACTCAGCAAAGGACCACATTCTTGTAATTAACTCTTCGATACTTATGGTAGCGGTGCAAAAGTTACCCGCTCGTTACTGGACAATGAAGGCTGCATTGAACCTAATCTCACCCGCTCATTACTGGATGACGCAAGCTGCGTCAAACAAAATCGCCCCTTGATTTTTTTACTTTATGGAAAGAAAAAACATCGTACATTACATTAGCGCATAATTTATATTCGCTGAATGTTTTCATCAACACCATAAGCAGGTACAATACAACTATTTGAGATTATGTGAATAAAAAATCAGGCAGATAGAGGCATAAATAAAGGCAGGGGAAAAAATAATTAACAAAACACCACTTCCGCACTGCAGCGTGACTGTAAGATAATTTCCTTTTGCGGTACATAAAACCGACCTGAATTGTAATACAGTAAATGTTTATATACCGAAATGTAGCTAATGAAATTTCCTAAAACTCTTTCTCACTAATAATTACCATAAAACATATATTTCTATGAGTTAACAAGAAGGAACAAAAAATCATCGTAAATTAGCGCGTAATTTATATTCGCTGAATGTTTTTATCAACACCATAAGCAAGTACAACTATTCAAGATTATGTGAATAAAAAGTCAGGCAGATAGAGGCATAAATAAAGGCAGGAGAGAGAAATAATTTAGCAACAACTTTGGCTGTGTAAAACACCGCTTCCGCTTCAGCATGATCATAAAATAATTTCCTTTTGCAGTAAGTAAAACTGACCCGAATTGACCTACAGTAAATGTTTATATACCAAAATGTAACTAGTAATCTCTCTACTATCCAGACGACCACTGTCCGGACATCGTAGGCTGATGGCCGAAACCCCATACAGTAATCTCTCTACTATCCAGATGTCCACTATCCAAATACATCACTATTCGGACATCGTGGGCTGATGGCTGAAACCCCAAAATTGCAAAAAAAAAAAAAAAAAAAAAAAAAAATCCAATTTTTTCTGACCACGTCAGTTTGAATTTCCTGCTTGCGCCGACTAGCTCCCTTCCCGCTCAATCTCCCTCCTGCTAGTTCTGCCTCAACTCCTGTGAACAGTGGACGGCTGTCCGATCGTTTGCGGTATTTTCGTTCTTGTTTAAATAATCAAAAGTCACAGTGCTAAGGATTAAGTGTAGTTAAACACTGGATTACTGGACATCCTTCAAGAGTAATTATGACCACAGTAAAAACCTTAGAGATGGGGGTAAACAACAATCATGGACTGTAAGTAAACATTGTCAACTGCTAAATATTTTCCATAATCACTTCTAAATCCTCATTCTCTGGTTACATTTCATTTACTTCATGCTTTGTGTCTCATATTTGAGTGCACTGGCTGTGAAAGAGGTGATTTTCTCAGTGATTACCATGTCTCTTACATACGTTCACTATCTAGTCAACTGGTGAACATTTTTCCCCCACACACCTCTAAATCATAATTTTTCTGGTTACATTTTATTTATTTCATGTTTTGTGTCCCATATTTGAGTGCATAGGCTGTGAAAGGGTGATTTTCTCAGTAATAATCATGTCTGCCTTACTCACCTCAAAATCATCATTTTGGGATTAAAGTTCGATTAATTCATGCTTTGTACCAATTATTTATGTGAATGGGGTCTTAAGTGTTATGCATGTCCAGGAGGGAGGTAGGTAGGTGGTTTTCTGATTTATGTTAGGTTAGGTTAGGGTCAAGAATGACCGGTGCTGTTGGTGAACAGTGAACACCTTTGCCATACCTAACTCTTTTTCTGGTAACAGTTTATTTATTTGATGCATTGTATCCCATATTTTAGTGCATAAAATATGAGAAATGATGATTTTCATGGTGATAGCCATGTCCGATACTTACTTACACTAAGCTGCCGACTCGTAAACACCCCTGCCTTACTTACCTCAAATTCATCATTTTGGGGTTAAAATTCGATTAATTCATGCTTTGTGCTAATTATTTATGTGAATGGGGTCTTAATTAAGTGCTATGCATGTCCAGGAGGGAGGTAGGTAGGTGGTTTTCTGATTTAGGTTAGGTTAGGTTAGGGTCAAGAATGACTGGTGCTGTTGGTGAACAGTGAACACCTTTGCCATACCTAACTCTTTTTCTGGTAACAATTTATTTATTTGATGCTCTGTATCCCATATTTTAGTGCATGTGAATGGGGTCTTAATTAAGTGCTATGCATGTCCGGGAGGGAGGTAGGTAGGTGGTTTTCTGATTTAGGTTAGGTTAGGTTAGGGTCAAGAATGACCGGTGCTGTTGGTGAACAGTGAACACCTTTGCCATTCCTAACTCTTTTTCTGGTAACAATTTATTTATTTGATGCTCTGTATCCCATATTTTAGTGCATAAGATCTGAGAAATGATAATTTTCATAGTCATAGCCATGTCCGATTCTTACTTACACTAAGCTGCCAACTCGTGAACACCCCTGCCTTACTCACCTCAAATTCATCATTTTGGGGTTCAAAATTCGATTAATTCTTGCTTTGTGCCAATTATTTATGTGAATGGGGTCTCAAGTGCTATGCATGTCCGGGAGGGAGGTAGGTAGGTGGTTTTCTGATTTAGGTTAGGTTAGGTTAGGGTCAAGAATGACTGGTGCTGTTGGTGAACAGTGAATACCTTTGCCATACCTAACTCTTTTTCTGGTAACAGTTTATTTATTTGATGGTTTATATCCCATATTTTAGTGCATAAAATGTGAGAAATGATGATTTTCATAGAGATTGCCACATCCGATACTTATTTACACTAAGCTGCCAACTCATGAACATCTATGCCTTACTTAACTCAAAATCATCATTTTTGGGGTAAAATTCAATGAATTCATGCTTTGTGTCCATTATTTAATGCATATGGTGTGAGAAAGGATGATTTTCATAGTGATTTCCATGTCTGATACTTACCTACACTTGCTGGCAAGTTGTGAACACCTATGCCTTACTCACCTCTAAATCACCATTTTTTGGTTAAAATTCAGTTAATTCATGCTTTGTGTGCATTATTTATGTAAAAGGGGACTTAAATAAGTGGTATGCATGTCCGGTAGGGAGGTAGGTAGGTGGTTTTCTGATTTAGGTTTGTTTAGGTTAGGGTCATGAATGACCAGTGCTGGAGCTTCAGGGCCACTATCCAGACAAAACCACTGTCCGGACATGCCTTTGGCTCTATTACGTTGGATAGTGCAAAAAAAACATAAAAAATCCGATTTTTTCTTACCGCGTCAGTTTGAATTTCCCGCGCACGCCGACCAGCTCCCTTCCCGCCCTGTCCCCCACCTCCTACTTCTGTCTCAACTGCAGTGAACAGTGGATGGCTGTCCGATCATTTGCGGTATTTTCGTTCTTGTTTAAATAATCAAAAGTCACAGTGCTAAGGATTAAGTGTAGTTAAACACTGGATTACTGGACATGCTTCAAGAGCAATTACGACCACTGTAAAAACCTTAGAGATGGGGGTAAACAACAATCATGGACTATAAGTAAACATTGTCAACTGCTAAATATTTTCCATAATCACTTCTAAATCCTCATTCTTTGGTTACATTTTATTTACTTCATGCTTTGTGTCCCATATTTGAGTGCACAGGCTGTGAAAGAGGTGATTTTTTCAGTGATTACCATGTCTCTTACATACGTTCACTATCTAGTCAACTGGTGAACATTTCTGCCCCACACACCTCTAAATCATGATTTTTCTGGTTACATTTTATTTACTTCATGCTTTGTGTCCCATATTTGAGTGCATAGGCTGTGAAAAGCTGATTTTCTTAGTAATAATCATGTCTCTTCCCTATGTTCATTATGTAGTCAGCTGGCAAACACCCCTGCTTTACTCACCTCAAAATCATCATTTTTGGGTTAAAATTCGATTAATTCATGCTTTGTGCCAATTACTTATGTGAATGGGGTCTTAAATAAGTGCTATGCATGTCCGGTAGGGAGGTAGGTAGGTGGTTTTCTGATTTATGTTAGGTTAGGTTAGGGTCAAGAATGACCAGTGCTGTTGGTGAACAGTGAACACCTTTGCCATACCTAACACTTTTTCTGGTAACAATTTATTTATTTGATGCTTTGTATCCCATATTTTACTGCATAAGATGTGAGAAATGATGATTTTCATAGTGATTGCCACGTCCGATACTTATTTACACTAACATGCCAACTCGTGAACACCCCTGCCTTACTCACCTCAAAGTCATTTTTGGGTTAAAATTCGATTAATTCATTCTTTGTGCTAATTTTTTATGTAAATGGGGTCTCAAATAAGTGCTATGCATGTCCGGTAGGGAGGTAGGTAGGTGGTTTTCTGATTTAGGTTAGGTTAGGTTAGGGTCAAGAATGACCGGTGCTGTTGGTGAACAGTGAATGCCTTTGCCATACCTAACTCTTTCTGGTAACGATTTATTTATTTGATGCTTTGTATCCCATATTTTAGTGCATAAGATATGAGAAATGATGATTTTCATAGTGATTGCCACGTCCGATACTTACTTACACTAACCTGCCAACTCGTGAACACCCCTGCCTTACTCACCTCAAATTCATCATTTTGGGGTTTAAATTCGATTAATTCATGCTTTGTGCCAATTATTTATGTGAATGGGGTCTTAATTAAGTGCTATGCATGTCCGGTAGGGAGGTAGGTAGGTAGTTTTCTGATTTAGGTTAGGTTAGGTTAGGTTAGGGTAAAGAATGACCGGTGCTGTTGGTGAACAGTGAACTCCTTTGCCATACCTAACTCTTTTTCTGGTAGCAGTTTATTTATTTGATGCTTTGTAGCCCATATTTTAGTGCATAAGATGTGAGAAATGATGATTTTCATAGTGAATGCCATGTCCGATACTTATTTTCACTAAGCTGCCAACTCATGAACATCTATGCCTTACTTACCTCAAAATCATCATTTTGGGGTTAAAATTCAATGAATTCATGCTTTGTGTCCATTATTTAATGCATATGGTGTGAGAAAGGGTGATTTTCATAGTGATTTCCTTGTCTAATACATACTTACACTTGCTGGCAAGTTGTGAACACCTATGCCTTAATCACCTCTAAAGTGAAGGAGCGTTGTGGTGTGGTTGAGGACGTGATGGGAAGCGTTTGGAGAAACACGTTAAGGTGGTTGGGCATGTGGAGAGGATGGAGAGTGAAAGATTGACAAGGAGAGTGTATGTGAGTGAGGTGGAGGGGGCGAGATGGAAGGGGAGGCCGAGGATGAGATGGAGGGATGGAGTGGAGAGGTATATGAGAGAGGGGGGTGCGAGTTGGGAGCGTGGTAGTGAAATGGCAGGGGACAGAGTGACATGGAGGCGATTTGTTTGTGGCCACCCCGTTCGGGATTGAGGCATCTGGCAATAGATAGATAGACCTCTAAATCATCATTTTTTTGTTAAAATTCAATTAATTCATGCTTTGTGTGGATTATTTATGTGAAAGGGGACAAATAAGTGCTATGCATTTCCGGTAGGGAGGTAGGTAGGTGGTTTTCTGATTTAGGTTAGGTTAGGTTAGGATCATGAATGATCAGTGCTGGAGCTTCAGGACCACTATCCGGACAAGACCACTGTCCGGTCATGCCTTTGGCTCTATTACATCGGATAGTGGAGGGACTACTATACACTAAAAACATAATTGGTGCCAGCACTGAGCCCTGTGTAACTCCGCTAATCACTTTCCTCCATGATGAGTAATTTCCCCTTAGTTCTGTTCTCATTTCCCTTCTGAGAAAATCCTGCATCCAACTGTACACATTGCTTTGGATACCTCCTTGATGATACAGTTTCCATAAAAGTCTTTGGTGCAGTACTCTGTAAAATGTTTCCTTGAAGTCTAAATAGGTCTGTCCACCCATCCTTCTCTTTTCTGTAATGTTTCTGAAACTCAATCATAGTAGCTTAATAGATTAGTAACACATGATTTTCCCTTCCTAAAACTGGACTGCCACTCTGTTATCATACTGTGTTCTAGATGGTTTACCCAAACTTTTCTAATCAGCTTTTCTAGTATCTAACAACTCTGGTCAGTGATACTGGTCGGTATTTGACTAGATTCTGTCTATTCCTTTTCTTGAATAGGGGAACAATGTTTGCTTTTTTCCAAATATCTGGTAGTTTACCTTGACCTATGGATTCCTTTAATATTAAATATAATGGTCTGTTTAACTCTTATGCATTTGCTTTTCCTTTGTCTAATTTACTTAACTCGTCTTGTACTTCTTTTTCTGATATTTGTATACCTGGTATACCCTGTGTGGGCATGCATGTTCCATATCATCGCATTCAAAATTATTTTCTTTTTTAAAAACTGATTGGAAAGTTTTATTTATAAGGAAGGGGGAAGTGAGCTGGAGGGAGGGTAGGCAAATGGTTGGTGACAGAGCAACTTGAGGCATTTTGTCTGCGGCCACCCTTTGCGGGATTAGGGCATTAGGCTATAGACAGATAGATAGCTTCACAAATATTTTTCTCGTGTATAGACGATCCCCTCGTCTGTAATGGATTGCATTTTTATCTTTAACTTTAGTTTTGCTTCAGATGTAGCTGTAAAATAGCTTAGGCTGATTACTACTCTTATTTATAATTCCTTCTTCAAAATGTCTTTGAGCATCCCTCCTTATCTTTGTATAATCGTTTCTTGCCTGTTTATAGTTGTGATATGCCCTGTCACTATTGTGTCTTCTGTATCAATTCCACAGGAAGTCCTTTTTTTCTTTTGATTTTTTACATTCTGTATTAAACCATTTCTTTATTTTCATTTCTGTTTCTTTGTGCTGAGGGATGCAATTTTGGACTCCTGTTTCATAAAAATCACAGAATTTTCTATATATATAATAAATAAATCTTGTCATATAGGCTCCTTTTCCTAATCTGTTTTTAAAAAGTACTTCTTCAGGTCATGACAATTGCCCTTTTTGTAGTTTACACTCTTTTTGTAACTCTCATAACTGGTAACTACATCATATGCAATCCTGAATTTGCAATTTAATACAGCATGGTCACATTTGCCGAATGAAGGGTGATACAATATATTGCCAATATAATTTTCTTGCCTAGTAAATATAAGATCTAGTACTGACGGATCATCAAGTCCTCTTTTTCTGGTGTTTTCCTTTACATGCTGTGTTAGGAAAAACTTCTGCACAAGATCCAGGAGCTTTTGATCCAGGCAGCTTTCATGGCTTCTTACATCTTGAGAATTCCAATTTATATTTGTACTGAAATCCAGTTTAAATAATTTTCAAATTTATCTTCCATTCTATGTAGTAATGTTCATAAACTGAATTGTACTTTCTGCCAGGTCTTCATATTCACCTCTTTCCCAAGTGTTTGTTTTGGGTGGCATGCATAAATTTGTCACAATTAATTTCCCTTCAGATGTGTTAATCTCCAGTGCAATCAGTTCTACTTGTGAGGGTATATCTATATCTATTTCTCTGATTTGTAGATTTTTCTTTGTTAACATTATAATTCCTCCTCTTTTTTATAAATTCCTATCTTGTCTCCATATATTGTATTTCTCTAAGTTTAGGGTATTGTTTGATATCTTTCAGGTTAATTTTGTTTCAGTTAGGCAAATAATAAGTGGTTCCTTTTCTTTGGTAGTCTTCCATCTCTGATAAATTAGACACCATTCCATCTACATTTGAGTACATAAACTTAATCATCTTGTTTACATACTTGCCAGAACTTGAGTCAACTACCTTCCTTCTTTTTATTCCGTTGGTGGTTATGTACCACTTTCGTACCTGCAATTCTATTACTTTGTAAAAAAAAATTTTACTCTTCCTTTGATCTTTCCTCGTTCTTTGTTTCTGCCTCCTCCCTCTTCTCTTTTAGTATTCCCAATTCCTTAGTTAGGCATCTTTTTACCCATACTTTTTAAAATTCCTCTTTTCCATGAGTTTGTTTGCATTTTTTAGTATTTCCTCCACAGTGTTCACACTGCAAGGTTACTTTCTGTGGCTTTGACTTATATCTCTCATATTTCCCTAGCCTTTTGTGTTCCTCTGTGTCCTTATCACACATTTTCTCTGATACTTCCTTCAGTATGCTCATTATATTTGCCATCTCCTTTTTGTCTCTTGAAGTTTTGTTTTTTATTTCTTCAGCTATACCAGTGATTACTGTAGATTTGTTGATATCTGCTGAATCTTTGACCAATTTGGGGTTGTTTTTGAATATTTCTTTCACTTCCCTTCTAATGTTTGACTCATGTTTCTAAGTCTTGCCTTCCTTTCACCATTTCACCATACAGTATGTAGTTTCCACATCATCTTTGTAACTTTGCAGCACCTTGGTTATCTTCTCTTCAATATCACTGCTTTTGTCTATCAGACTGCTTGCTTGCCTAAATGTCTCTGTGTCATTTCTGAATTCCTCCATAATACTCTCATGGTTGACAACTGCACATGCCATTTCACTAATCTTCCTTCTAAGAACCCATCTCAATTGACAGCTCATCTATTGTTGTGTCTTTTTTGTTTAATTCCTTTACTAATTTTTTATTTTCTTCCCTCTGCATGAGCAACTGCTTCTTAATTTCATCCATTTCACTTTGAAAAGCCTTCTCCAGTTTATTCAGCCTCTCTACTAGTTTGATACATATTTCCACTTCAACCAGTTCCTGGTAGAAATCATCATCCTGTTCTCTGCCTTGATCCCTTTTCTTAACTCCTTCCATATTCACTTTACTAAAGATAGTGCTCATTTTGTGGTATTAGAAAGATTCTACTTACAAGTATGCATCTCCTTGGTACTCACCTGGTGATAGACAACGCAGCTGATGATGTGTTGATCAGCACACTCTTGCACTAACTAGATGTATTCTGTTATTTGGACAACACTTTTGCTTATACTTGCTCTGCTCTGTATATGTTACAACACCATTTAGTTTAAACTAGTGCAGAGCTTGACTCATATAAAGATACTATTTAGGTGTGGCCAGCACGGAGCAAGGTGATATGCGTGTTGTCTCTCTGTTGCCTCAACTGTGTGTGTGTGTGTGTGTGTGTGTGTGTGTGTGCATGCGTGTGTTGGGACATGACACTGGTCAGTGTTTCCTGTGCTTCCTTTCTTTTCCATCCATCCATCATTCAATCCTGTGTTGCCCCATGAGGGGTGTAAGAGCCCAGGGCTAGGCAAGTTGGTCCTGACATTTAAGATGAGAGTGACCAGCCTCACTCATCCCTGAGTGGCAATACGTGAGCAATAAACCCCAACCACTCCTTGGATATAAACCTTCACAGGCTCAATCTGATTGGAGCATTGTAATTACCCACTAAACCACCAGGAGCCAAAATTTGGTTATATGGTTACCACCTAGCATAGTAATTAGTTTCCTGGTGTACAAGAAACCAATTGGCTTGTCACTCAGTGTAGAGTCACCCACAGGCAGAAGAAAGAGGAAATAATGAAGGAAAGAAAGACAGAAGAGGGAGTGTAAAGTCACCCGTAAGCAGAAGGACGAGGAAAGAATGAAGGAAAAAAAGACAGAAGAGGATGGAAAAAAGCAAAAGACAGAAAAGGATGAAAGGCAAGAAGGATGGAGGAGAAGGAAGGGCAGACACCCGACAGCAACACTACATCGAGTGAGTGGATGGTGAGTGCCCCCACCTACCACATTCCTTTCTTTTACAGCAACACTACATCGAGTGAGTGGATGGTGAGTGCCCCCACCTACCACATTCCTTTCTTTTACCGAACGAAAATTCGTTAAATGATTATAACATTTGGCTTGCTCAAGGTGGTCATTAAAACCAAAATTCACTAAAAGAGGACTCTGTATATTGAGGGTTTGTACAGTCATACCTCTACTTATGATCATTCAAGATGTGATCATTTCAAAGATGCGAAGACAAAAAAAATAACAAACATTTCACAGGTACGAATGTAATCACGAAAACTAATTTAGCTTGTAGCGGCCCATTGCGACCACTTTGAATGTGGCAGGTGACAGTACTTGCGAGGTGGATCGCTAGGCAGCAGTGTGAGTACTAGGGGGCTAGCCATCTTTTTCGTGTTTGTTTTGTTCACCTGGAGTACAGAGGATCACTGCTCATTGTTCTTTTAGTACTTTCACTTTATTTAATATGGCTGATAAAGGCAAGTGTGCTGATAGTGGTGCTTCTGGCTCATCTAGGAAGTGATGTGCCATCTCTATGGAACAAGAACTCGAAATAATAATACGTGTTGAACGAGGTGGAGGAATTAGTGCAGTGGCAGATTCCTTTTGCATGAACAGATTAACTGTGGGGACAATTGTTAAGGAAAAGGAGCATATTCTTAAGCATGTGCATGATGCCTTGGCCTGCTATCATCTCATCCTTGATGGGAAAAAGAAGAACACTTCCCAGTCGTCAATCACGATGTTTTTCTCAAGGGTGGAAACGAAATTAGACAAACCACAGCCTTCAGCCTCCTATGCTGAGCCTTCAAGCTTCTTTGCTAAGCCTTCAGCCACATCTGTTAAGCCTGCTTCTCCCAAAAATCCCGACTCGTCCACTGCTCTCTCCTCACCCGCATCTTCCAACTAACTCCACTCCTCCACCTGCCTCCTTTCACTTCCTGCAAATCCTGCCATGTCTGCCCTCAGGTGAGCTACAGTAATGTTTATAAAATAACTCTGTTATCACTTATGTCCGATGTATATTTACAACTAACGAAACAAAATAAAATGCATGCCACATCCACAAATTCACAGGTGGCAAACATTCCATTATCTCTCATCATTTCCAAGTACACATCAGACAATTGCAGGAAAAGAGTTGTGTCTTATACTGTATGTTTTTCTTGTGTATTTCTTGTGTTAATTTATGCATTTATACTTCATAATACAATATAAACTGCTTAAGAACATTTAAAACCCCACCGATAGATCAGTGAACAGTACAGTGTTTTTTATGTCGTTTGTATGGTACTGTAAAGGATTTTCATTTTGCAAACAAAATCAACTTTTGAACGGCCTCTTGGAACCAGTTATATTCGTAAGTTGAGCTATTACTGTATATACAGCATATCGTTTCATTTCGTTTCTGAAGGCTCCAACATGTTGCATGCATCGGCCTTGGTCACCTAATACAGTAAAAGTCCATTAATCCAAACACTGATAATCCGAAAATCCCAATAATCTGAATTTCTGAAGAAGGCTGACAGAAACTCCAAAAGTAAAAAAAAAAAAAAAAGTAAAAAAATCAAATTCGGCACGAAAGTGCTGAGCGGTGTGGTCATGGATCAGGTAATGCATGGACACATATTTATGTGACATATATTTACATGTAAAATAGGGGGTTAGGTTCTAGGAGCCTCATATTTTTCATTAAAAATACAAATACGTGAGCCTTAACCCGCCGAGTCCCATCGACATATGGGTATGTCGCAATGTTTTGTCACAGCTGCACACATCGACATATGGGTATGTCGCGTAATTGCAAGGGTCATAATTTGCAGAATTTTCAAGTTTCATGGGTGATTTTTGATAGGCATATGTGGGAGACCTTCCTCTACCTGCTGTCAAGCAGGGATACTGCCTGGCCCCACCTAACCCATCCTCCCCACACTGGGCAATTCACCTGTTAGCAGTAAGCTGGCCAGTAAAGGTATGTTGCCCCATGGTCTCTCCAATGACGAAATTCACGGTGAAAGTGATTCCTGAGGTGGAGGACAAAGAAATAAAGAAGCTAGAGCAAGAAACAAACAGAAGTGATGAGGTGGTAATGTCATAAAGGAAGGTGCCATATGTGAATGTTTTTGGTGACTGAACAATGCTTCTATTGCCTATATAAATGTGTTAAAACCAATATAGTTTGTTACTACACATAAATTCGTACCAAATACATAAATAAATATGTAATTGAAAGTGGCTTGAATTAGTTAACCCTTCCATAGTTCATTTTCTTTAGCCAGGTACCTTGAAAAAGAAGGAAAGCTTAAGGTTGCATGACACCTGTATCAACAATTTTAAGCACAGGATCGCGATTTCTCTATGAATTTTCGATGTTTCTCACCAAAACGAAGGTTTGAGCCAATAAAAAAAAAAAAATCCAAAAATGCTCGGGATTTTGTGGTATGGTAGGTTGGAAATCGGTCGGGGTGTGACGGGTTAAGACACCAAAGACAGTGTGTTTACATACAACCTCACCGACTGGGTACAGCAGTGCATAGCTGCTGCATTCCAACCTAATCTAACTGATTAGTTTTGCCCCCTAATACTTCCCATGAAAATTTTAATCACCAAGGATTGCCACCAAGTCTCTTAAAAGTCCTCATTACAAATCACGCAAGAATTTGACCTAAACAGCATATGAATAATGGCCGCCCAGCATCATGCATATTTCATCATGAGTCACTTTCGGTGCTTATTTAAAAAAAAAAAAAAAAAGTGCAGTGTGGAAGTTTTTGAAAGCCATCAGTATTAAGTTTCTGTGCTTTTACAATATGTGCATATTATTATTAACCCTAGACATATTCTCTCTAATTGGATTTACCTGCCTACAACTGCTGTTTTCAACACTATGCATTACTGGTGAGTTAAACAACCCATAACATTACTTAATTTACCAGTTACAGTTCGTGTCTTCAGTAATACATTAAGTAAAAAATTTGTGTAATACATAAAGTAAGGTTAATATGTGCCATATTGTATTATGAATGAATAAAAAGTGGTCCATTAGGGAAAATTTCAGTTTAAACATAAAATTAAGCGTCTTAGGGGTCCCACACAAAAATCCGAAAAATCTGATAATCTGAATGATTCTTGGTCCACTGCCATTCGGATTAATGGACTTTTACTGTATGTATATATATATATATATATATATATATATATATATTAGAAGATGATAATATGTGAGCAACAGGTGGAAGGAGAATGCAAGAGAGTATGGATCAGTTGGGTCAAGGATTGTGTGGGTAAGAGTGAAAGTTGGACTACAAATGTGGGCAATTGTGTGCATGTATGCGCCAATGCAAGATCGTGTAAAAAGAGTGAGAGAAGAGTTTTGGACAAATGTGGAAGCCTGCTTGGAAAAGTTTGAAAGGAATGAGAGAGTGTTTCTGATTGGAGATATGAATGGAAAAGTAGGGAATGAGAAGGTGGATGGAGTGGTTGGTGAGTGGGGTGTGCCTGCAGAGATGGATGAGAATGGCAGTGCTTTAGTGGACATTTGTGCTGGGAGGGGGTTGGTGGTAGCTAATACCCTCTTCAGGCACAAAATGATCCATAGGTATACATGGCGAGTGCTGAAAAGAGAGGACGGTGAAATGAATGAACGGAAGGCAATGATTGACTATGTGTGTGTGGATGAAAGGATGAGAAGATGTTTAATGGATGCAAGAGTATATAGAGGTTGGGGGAGTGGACTTTCTGACCACCACTTGGTGGTGGCCAGAATCAGAATCCAAACAAGATGGAGGAAGAGAAGAAAGGAAGGACAGGAGGAAGTATTTCTTACAAGGAGGGTAGAAAAGTTACAAGAGGATGGAATAAAGGCTGAATATAAAAGGGAAGTGGAAGAGCGATTGGGTAAATATAGATTGGAGCAGATGGGGGACGTGGAAGGTGTGTGCAAGGTATTCACAGAAGAAATCTGTGCAGCATGTGAGGTGGTGTGTGGGGTGAAGAGAAGACGAAAGGGGGTTCAGGGAACAGCATGGTGGACTGAAGAGGTGAGAGAGGCTGTGGGACAAAAGAAGAAAGCATATAACGAGTGGATGAGGAACAGGGGTGTCGAAGAAGCTGAGAGACGGACGAGAGAGTTATATGTAGTGAGGAGAAGAGAGGTGAAAAGATTAGTAAGAGAGAGTAAGAAGAGAGTGGATGAGGAATTTGGAAGGAATTTGAGTGCAAAGTGGAGGGAATGTAAGAAAATGTTCTGGAAGGACGTAAAGAGAGCTAGACAGGGTGCCAACGAAGTCAGTGGGGGTGTGAAAGATAAAAATGGTAGATTACTGGTGGAGAAGGGAGAAAAAGTAAACAGATGGAGAGAACACTTTAATGAACTGTTGAACATAGAGAATGAAAGTATTGCAAGTATAAGTGGCTGGGGAATGGCAGGGAGAAGGAGGGTTGTGAGAAGAAAGGAAGAAATCACCAGGATGGAAGTGGTGGAAGCAATGAAGAAAGTTAAAATGGGGAAAGCCCCAGGAATTGATGGAGTGTTTGGTGAAATGCTGAAGCATGGGGAAGAGATAGTAATAGAATGAATGTGGAAGGTGTGAAGATTGGCTTGGGAGAAGGGTAGAGTCCCGGAGGATTGGAAGTCAGGTATAATTATTCCTCTGTACAAAGGAAAAGGGGAAAAAGCAGTGTGTGGTAATCATAAGGGCATTTGCCTTCTCAGTGTAATAGGAAAAGTATATGGTAGGATACTTATTGACAGAGTTAGGGAAATTACAGAGGAATTAGTTGGAGAAGAACAAGGAGGTTTTAGAAAGGGAAGAGGTTGTGTAGACCAGATATTAATTCTTAGATCCTTAGTGGAAAAGTTTCTAGAGAAGGGCAAGAAGTTGTATGCAGCCTTCATGGATCTGGAGAAAGCATATGACAGGGTGGATAGACAAGGTTTGTGGAAGGTATTAAGAATATATGGAGGCAGTGAAGAGTATGTATGAGGGTGCTAAGGCTGCAGTGCATGTGGATGGCAAACTGAGTGAATCTTTCCATTTGAAGGTTGGATTGAAACAAGGGCGTGTCATGTCTCCATGGTTGTTCAATCTGTACATGGATGGGGTTATAAAAGAGATACAAGGTCAGGCAGTGGATGTTGAAGGGGCCCTAGTGAGAGAGGGCAGTGTTTGGAAACTCCCTGTACTGTTGTTTGCAGATGATACTGTGTTGTTGAGCAAAGACGAAGGGGAGCTGCGAGGCTTGGTAGATGAGTTTGGGAGAGTGTGTAAGAAACGGAATCTAAAGGTGAATGTAGGGAAGAGTAAAGTGATGGTCTTCGCGAGAAGTGAAGCCAGTGAATGTACAGTGAGATTGGATGGGAAGGATATGGAGAATGTGAGTGAATTTAAGTACTTGGGCAGTGTGATGAGTAGGGATGGAAGTCTGGGGGGTGAAGTGCTCGAGAGGGTGCAGCAGGGAAGGAAGGTTGCTGGTTCGTTGAAAGCAGTAATAAGAAACAGGGAGCTGAACATGGAAGTGAAAATGTTGTTACATGACAGTATTGTGATACCAACTCTAACATATGGAAGTGAAGCTTGGACCCTGTTGGAAGGACAGAAGTCAAGAGTGAAAGCAGTGGAAATTAGTTATTTGAGAGGAGCATGTGGAGTCCCATGGAGAGACAGACTAACAAATGAGGAAGTGAAGGAGCGTTGTGGTGTGGTTGAGGACGCGATGGGAAGTGCTAGGAGAAACACGTTAAGGTGGTTTGGGCATGTGGAGAGGGTGGAGAGTGAAAGACTGATGAGGAGAGTGTATGTGAGTGAGGTGGAGGGGGTGAGAGGGAGGGGGAGGCCGAGGATGAGATGGAGGGATGGAGTGAAGAGGTATATGAGAAAGGGGGGTGTGAGTTGGGAGTGTGGTAGAATGGCAGGGGACAGAGTGACATGGAGGCAATTTGTTTGTGGCCACCCCATGCGGGATTGAGGTGTCTGGCAATAGATAGATAGAGATATATATATACACATGTCATCATCATCTAATCCAGCTTTGCCCCTTGAGGAGCACAGGAACCCTTAACCCCTTAACAACGGGTCGTCACTTTCGTGATGGTCTGGTGCAATGGATCATACCATAGGGAGTCACTTGAGTGACTCTGTGTTATTTTTAGTTCCCCCGGGCTTTCAG